>JAQBSW010001768.1:0-122551 GCA_029291075.1 Eudiplozoon nipponicum
TAATGCAGCCTTCAGCTCCCTGTGCAGTCTCTCAACCATCCCATTGGCTCTGGGATTATAAGCACATGTGTGTCTTACTTCAATCCTTATAGTATATAATGATCTGATTAATAGTTCAGACATAAACTGACTATCACGATCGGCATTTATCTTTACCGGTACACTATATCGCGACACACAATTATATAAGAACATAAGTATGACTTCTTGAGCTGTCATATACTTCAGGATTGCTACTTCAAACTGACGGGTGAAACGATCAGTCATCGTCAGTAAATACTACATGCCAGAAATTTTGGGCATTTCTACTATATCAATATGTACATACATGAAATGACTCGCTAGTATACCAATCGTTTTAACTTCGGTTTTAGTATGACGCCAAACTTTACAAGTTGACACCTGGCGCATATCCTTATCCAAGCTCTTATGTCTTTAGACATCTTAGGCCATACATATTTGCAGTAACCATTCTGATATACTAACCATTCTGATAGTTGCTCTAATGGAAGGGTGACCAAATTCATGCAGCTGTTGAATTACTTTATACCTTAATTTTAACGGTACCTACGGTCTAGGTTGGCTACTGGAGATTGCACCTAGTAACCACTTATTTACAAACTTCCTATGTGTATATATGGAATTATTTGCCACCGCAGCTACTCAAGGATCAACAACTTGTGCTTCCATCAATTACTGGACAAAATCATTTGAGGATAAAACAGAGCATACGAGTGACTCCGAACGAATTATATCTTCATCTGATACGTTTGGTCTACTGAGAGTATCTGCGCCACATTCTCTTTTCCTAAAATATGAGTAATGGTAAAATCAAATTCTGCTAATCGTGTTATTTGTGAATTCACCCGCCAAGAATAATTAAGCACTTTCGTCTACCATAGTATACTTATTAACGGTTTATGATCAGTTAATATCCTAGCCTGATGTCCATCTATGTAGTGCTCAAAATGCAGCACTGAAGAATAAACCGCTAGTAACTCCTTTCCAATCGTGGCATATCGCTACTCACTATCTTGGAGTTTCTGACTATAGAATCCTATCGGATTGACTATACCATTATCCTTCAGATGTACACTGACCCTATGGCTACATCGGAAGCATCTGCGACCAGCTCAAACGGCTTAGTCCAATCCACAGCTGTTAATTTGGTAATTTGGCTTAACCGTTCTTTGGCCCTCTGGAATTTCTCCTTGTCGTCTTGGCTAAAATTTATAGACCAGGACTTTTTGATCGTGCTCCGTTAACAAACTAAATGTCGAGTTAGCTACCCCAAAATTCCAGCTAAACCTGGTATAAAACGAAGATAATAGCTAGTCATTCCCAAAGATCTACGCAATTGACATACAGTTCTGGGTTCTTGCACAACAACCTCTTTGAGATTACCTTCCAGTCCAAATATAACAGATATACGGACAGAATTACTGCGCGCTTCTTCCGTCGAAGCTTTCTAACCTAACTTCAATGATTTTAGGATGCCTCAAATATGCATGCGCAAACCCTTATACATCCCCTGTTAGTGGAGGTATTTCTTGGTTTCCACCGACTTACACCGGACCGCAGGACAAGTATATATTTTCCATCAGGGACCACTCAAACGTGGAAACATGCATCCTTCGCCATGACACTTTCCAAGCTCGGTATATTTATGAAGCGAAATGCACCACTCGTGTGGTCCTTGAACACCCTCACGCGATTCTCCTCCCCGATGCTTGGAAATAGAACTCTGACCTCGAGAATTTACCCTACCTCTGTTGTAATTTCTCATCTTGTGTTTCATCCAACCCACATCCCGTCAGAAGGTACTTAATTCATTCTCTACAGCCAAGAGTCTCTCTGAGAGATATCTGAGTTGCTAATCAAGGCGTGAATCTGTTATTACAGCAGACACCTTTGGTTCATTCTGGCGATACACTTTGTCCAAACCATTAAGCTTCTTTAGCCACTTTCGTTCCAATGTATACTAAACATCCAAGGTGGCTCTTAATCTTGTAGACAATTCTGCTACAAATATTATGTTTATAATTTCTTCTTAAATACAAAGTAAAATGTATTTTGAAAAAAATCAGACATAAAGTTCAGATGGGAGTTGATTTCCCATCTTAACCTGACGTTATGGTCAGTCATCTGTTCTATCCTCTCGGTTTGATATCGTTTATGAAGCTCTTCCACCAGAAGCTCAAATTCATTTACAGGTTCATTCTCCGTAACAAATTTTCTGAGTCTAAACTTATTTCTTTTCAGAGCCTGAGCTAAACTCCATTAGGCCGAGCCAAACATTTCTGTAGGGTCGATCATTCTTCATAGTTTAAAATAAACTTTTTCATCTTCAACCCATTCAGAATGGTTTTCTGGTTTGTGCATGGTGACCTTCACATTGCTATCCATGGAATTGCGGCAAAAATGATCATATAAATCACATCTTTTCACATAAAGGATCCCGGAGCGATCGCCATCTTTTGTATAGTCGCTTTGGTCACTCGTATAAGAGATCCTCTGAGATTCAAGGCTCGGATAATCCATATATGTGGTATGATCATCTAATTGGGAACACTTAAATCCCTCAGAACTATCATTTAAACTTCATTTCTTAAGTTCACCTGCTAATTGCTTTGTATCTTCAATATTTTCGAAACTGGCCATAATATATTATACTTTCCGTTCATGCTGCCTATGGTTTATACTTCTGGTCACAACTAAAATAATTTGTTACTAGGTTCGCAACACATAATACACACTTGCATATATATTATCTCTCCGCAACCAACAGTATTTAACTGTTATATATTGAATTCAATGATGTCATGCTTACCAAGAAATGTGATAACTGATATCGATCAAGGCCAGAGTGTATGGATTTGCTGGAGTAACAGGTGTTTAGAAATTGTTGTAATTCTCAATTTTGGTGAACTATAGCATAAATTGATATCCATCATGTTGGTACCATCTACAGACACCGAAACCATAGTGTTAGTACCACGTACCTTTTCGGTACAATAATGTTGGTATCGGTTACTAACACAATATCCAGAGTGTTAGTATCCTTTACAGACTCGGTATATATATTAAATAGAGTGAGTTAGCGTTGAAGTCGCATTGTCGTAGACTTTCTATGATGTTAGCTTCACTATTGCAGGTTTACACATTCGTCTAGGAGATTGTACCGTCCTATTATTCCACATTTTTCGACCAAATATATAGTGGTTAAAGGGCGTAATACCGGTTCCTACTGATGAGTCGCTAGTAAGCACGAAACGAATGTGCATGAGATTATAATTTCCGTTCATGCTGCCTTTTGGTTTATCCCTCTGGTTACAACTGAACTAATTTGTTACTAGGTTCGCAACACTTAATACATGCTTGCATATATTAGCTCTCTGCAACAAGCAGTATTTAACTGATAACATAAAATGTCCAAAAATAAAAATTAATTTCTTCTGAAATGCCATGTTTAATAAAAATTCATTGTACTATTCAATGTGCAAAAACAAAAGGAAATTGTATCAGATACAAGAAACATTTCTTTCTCATTATCTCCTCAAGTATCTAATAATGAACATGTCTTTATATTTAAACTGGGAAGCAAAACATGATCGAAATATTTAAACACAGAGAGATTGTGAAAAACGGAAACCAATCAATTGCGTGCGTCACATCCAATTCAAGCTCAATGCTTGTACGTGCTTCTTCTGTTTACATAAATCCAGCTGCAATTTGTTTATCCATAAGGCATGGTATGTGGCTAGCTCCCTTTTGTTATTGCATTTAATAATTATTTTGAATGCTACGCCTGGAGAACACACGTGCGATGTTTCGACGACGTGTTGCGCAATTGCAGACGTGTATTCACCATTTGATTTAAAACAGGCGTTTTAGTTACAATGTTCTCACATTCGAGTAATTAACCGTCTGGTCGATTGGCCTACGTAAGTTGATCGACAACTTGCGCAAGTATATTGGTAAATAATATTTGATATCGACATTAACGGCTGTTTCTCTTTTATTTCTGGTAAAAGCAAGTGTGTAGCCCTAAATAACACTCGTAGTTTAGCAGCATTAAATGTGCGTGTTAATGCTGTTTCAACTTTCTTTTGTGCCATTCGCAAAACTGCACCCCCCTTCAATGGGATGTTTATGTAGGCTGTTTTCTTTTCTGGCACGTAATACGTCTGTTTCTGTTTAATTCCCTTTTAATAATTGATTCAATTAATTGTCTGTGATAGCCATTAGACATTAAATCGTTGATTGCTTTATTATATTCATTTTCTTGTGAGTCTTGACTAACCAACCTGTAAATTCTTGAAAAGCAACCACGAACTGTTGATAATTTATATTGTAACAGAAACTGTGAAACCATGTTGGTTTATGGTTAATTTTTCTGTTTAATTTACCATTAGGAAAGACAAACAATCATATTTTTTGTGTACGGACGTGAAACCGATATTCTTATGGTTTTTGATGAAACATTAAAACAATGTTCGTGATTGCGACCTGTTCTTAAGGACAACAAATATATCATCCACGTACTGTATATAATGAGCACATTTGCTTATATCACTCCTTAATGATGTATTCTCAAGGTGCCATAGAAAAATCTTAGCCAACACTGGAGATATGGGGCTCCCCATTTCCACTCCAACAATCTGTTTATAGATGCTTCCATTAAAACGAAACCGTACGTCTTTCGTGCGTAGAGTGTGACCTGCAACCGGCGAAGGTAATATGTCGTGTTCTATCGCTCTGACTATAATGTCAATGGTTTCATCAATGCGAATATTTGTAAACATTTATATCTTGAATTTTGTTTACAAACTCGAACGAATCGGCAACCGAATAATTACCTAGTAGTTTACGTAATGGTTCAAGTAAACGAACTAGCCATTTCACTCGTGCATGAAAATGAGAATTTACCATTGATAAAATTGGCTTCATTTGTGTGTTTTTGGTAACTCGTACGTTGTTGGTGTAGATAATCCAACTGGCTCGAGCTTCTTTGCTGTGGCCCCATCGATTAAACCGGCATCTGTCAAGATATTAATTCCATTTATTAATTTGCACTCCACTTTGTCTATTTAATCTGATTTATCGTCTAGACCTGTGAATTTTGTATTTTACTTTAACACGTTTTCCATCTTTTGTATGTAGTCAGATTTGTCCATTACAACTACGTTCTTGCCTTGATCAGCGAGTGGTATTTTGATGTCTGCATCTCTGCCGATAATTCTAAGCGCATTTAGATGTTGCTTTGTCAATGCATGCTGTTCTGCGCATTTATACAGTTTCAAGTGTGAAGCCTCATCAACTAATGTACCCTTGAACGAATTTTTATAATCAATACTGATAAGTTTCAAGTCAGCTGTTTGTTCAAATAGCAATTCAACTGCTGCCTCAAAATCATCATCGCATTTATTAGAAGGATGTGTTCCATAATTTTGGCCCATCGATAGTGCCTTCATTGTTAGCTGATCGATTGGTACTTTTGATGAGTTAAGCACACGCTTATCAAGATCGATCTGTATTAAATCACACAAAACTCCAGGTTTCATATCTTTTTCCAATTTAATCAAAATTCTTGCTTTATATATCGTCATAACTGCCGGCAAAAACAAAAAAATTTCATTCTTGCAAAAAGAATTAGTTCATATAAAACATAATATACACCCGATTCTTGCCTGCAGCACTGCTCAATTTTCGGATAATTTTGGAAAAAAAATTATTTTTATATGAGGAATTAATTAATGCCAAACAAATGTAGCGACTCAAAAAAAATTCGCCGACATATTGCGTAAATTAAATTCAATTCAATTTACGCGGCACCAATGAGAAATTTAGCGCTAACCAATGACATGCGATCTGTCAGATTAAGATTATTTAAGCACGGTGAACTTACCATGAAAGTTAGTTGTTACGTTTGTCTTCTGCTGTGCGTTACATGTGCGTGCTGATTGATACCGTCACCTACGCTGATTTTTGGACTTGCTTCACACACATTGGCAATTTCAGTCACGCCAATCTTGTTGAAGCACAACTAGTGAAACGGAGCAACATCTACATTTGATCCCTTCAGTGTGCCATTTAATGCAGAACTTCAACTAGATAACTCAGCAACTCACTCACCACGGATGTCAACGCCACAACAGAAGGAACAACAAACCAATTCAACCAGAGCTGGTCTCAAGTGTTTTGAAGTATTTCTAGACACTGCTACACTAACTGACTTTCTCGGCATTTGCCGGAGAACGCAATATTGGCCCTAATAAGAGCCACCAACGGTACTGATTTTGTTACGTCAAACTGCATTTACCTGAAGCTGGTACGTTTACAAAATTGGCTACCGCGATAGGATACGGAGAACTGTACTGTTTTTTGACTTATTTGCAAATCACAAAACTTTTGGTATAAATACATATGACTGTGTTTCTTTTTCATTTTTTGGGAGTAAATTGAGATTTGCATACACCACGTTTTACTCTCGTTTTTAATCTTTCTAAAGTCGAGGTCTTTTAGGCAATTCTTTTGTTAGAAATTTATTTTAAAGCAGGGTGTTCTATTAAATAATATTTTTCCATATGTTTCTGTTTGGGATGGAGATAGCGAACTATACTTTATGCGCAAAGACTCCGCTTTTTCCCCGTTCCTAGATTATGACAGTCATCAAAAACTGGTTTTTGCTAAACTACCTTCTGAATTGCAGCGACGGATTTATTCGAAGCTTGAGACCATTTGGAAGTTACCTAATCCCATTTTGAGCTCACAAAATGAAGTAGAATCCTTGCTGGGTCCCACAGAAGTCGAACAGATAATAAATCAATACGCGCAGTTAGACATGCTAAAACTTGGCCCCATCGAGATCTTAGGGGAATTACGGAAACGTTGGTATAAAAGCAATATTTCTGACTATGAGGCTAAGGTTAATTTTATTAACAGTCTTCCCCAGTCACTAAACTGTTTTGCCAGACTGCTCCCCAACACTCTCTCTATAGATGACTTATATGAGAGATACTAGTTAGAATTTACGGTTTTCGAACTTAAGTTAAATTTTTCATCCTCCTGTCCTTCCCCGCAGGATGATAGGATTTGCTCTTTAGAGAGGACAGTAGCGAACATGGCTAAAGTTCTATAAGGATTGGCAATAGGGAAATCCGAGTTAAATCAGGCGAACGCTCGACCAAATTTTACGCCCAAAACACATTATAACAGTAGGCGGCGATCGAGATCCCAACAATCCTTTAACAGATATGCCTCAAAGAACTGGTGCTATAATCACCAGAAGTTTTTTTCATTCATGTCAAGTCTGTCTCTGTCATTCCGAAGAATTTCCCAGTGAATGACAATTTCCACAGTTGACGGGAATGACAACAGAAAGCAAGCGCATTGGTGCATCAGGTTCGGGAAACGTATGGCGCAGAAAGTAGAAGACCTTACTTTCGCGTATCAACGGCATCAACCGCGCCACAAGGAAGAAATCAGTTACAATCCGACATTCCAATTGACTCTTTTCATTCACACCAAATTTGCTACAAAGATAGCCAAACTGACAATGTCAGTCGCAATCACCGGTCTTCTTGTTTGCATGACCCGGCCAAACAGCCCAACGAACATATGCACCTTCTTGATTTCAGAACTGGCGAAGTATTTATCGTAGACACAGGTGCAGCAGTCTCTGTTCTCAAGGGTGATTCAATGGACGAGATGTCGCTAGGCGTTCTACTCGCAACAGCTACAGGGGAGCCCATACCTACTTATGGCTGCCGGTATCGCACACTTAACTTAGGTTTACGGCGTGAATGTACTCACAACTTCATCATTGCCAAGGTCTCACACAATATAATAGGCTTTGGTTTCTTTTTCAAATTTCGGCTCATTGTTGATCTTGTTAATCAAAAGGTCGTCGACCCCTCCACCGGACTTGGGCTAAGCTTTTGGACACTTGCCTCCGAGCGTTTGGAGTTACAGTTCATTCAGTCAACACCAGTGCTTCATTCAGCAGAAATATCAGTAGCTCTTCGAGAACACAATTCGCTTTTTGATCTTAACAAATCAGATCTACGAGTCTCCAACTCGATGCAACATATCGTCACAGAAGATGACCAAGAGGAACTTTCAAGGCTTTTGGAAGAGGGAATCATCAGACCATTAAAAAGTTCATGGGCGTCACCTCTGCACTTAGTCTCCAAATAAAACGTATCGTACAGAGCCTGCGGAGATTACCTCAAGTTAAATTTAGTGACAAAATCTGATGCATATCCTATTCTCAATATTAACACCTTACTTAAAAAACTCAACAACAGCAATTTCTTCTCAGTGATTGACCTCAGACAAGCCTATCATCACATCCCGGTAGCACCAGAAGATATTGAAAATACTGCAGTCATCACTCCATTTGGCCTTTTCGAATATCTTTACATGCCTTTTGAACTTACGTGTGCTATACAGACATTTTAAAGATTCATGGACAACATACTTCGCGACGACGCCGCTTATTGCATGTCATATCTCAATGAAATAATGGTATTCAGTCCAGACTTAGAATCTCATGCCAAGCATCTACGAAATGTCCTCTCACACTTATCCAACCACGGACTCAAGATCAATTGTGAAAAGACACAGATTGCAACTACATCCGTGGACTTCTTAGGGCATCGTATCACGTCCCAAGGTATTCAGCCGTTGCCGTCAAAGGTGAATTCAATCAGGAATATCAAGTCATCGAAGACTGTTAGCGAACTGCAGAAAATTCTGGGAGTACTAAACTACTATCGCAAGTTCCTTCCAGGCCTTTCAAGACAACTTTATCTTTTGTGCAGGCACCTGCGGAATCAAAAAGGACTTAGCAAGAATTCTATCATTACTTGGTCATCCGAAGACGAGGAATTCTTTCGACTCGCCATCAACTCATTAGCAAATGCCACAATGCTAACGTATCCAAATTTTCAACGACCATTTATACTCACGACAAATACTTGTGAATTCGCTATTGGAGCCACGTTGGAACAAGAGATCGATGGAGTACGAAAGCCTATCGGTTTCTACTCGCGTACTCTCCAACCAGTAGAAACGAGATACGACACTTGCTGTCGAGAACTCCTCGCCATCCACGACGCAGTGCGCCATTTTATCAGCATCATTGGCAGTAGCAGATTTGGTTTTTCCACAGACCATGCACTATTAGTTAGCGCACTTCAAAACGCAACTTCAACTATCGCCAAGTACCCTGACAGAGTAGAAAGACAGCTTTCACGTCTAAACGAATGGTAATTTGACATTTTTCATGTCAAGAGCGAACAAAACTTCATTGAAGATGTCCTTTCCAGGCCAGATGTCTCGTTTTAACCACCTTCGCCGTCGCCATTCACTTTCAACTCCGTGACACTCAGCGAACCTGCACAAACGCCATTCCTCCTGCAAACGGAACAGCGCGGTGACATTCACATTCAAAGATCAGTAGCCCGTCACACCACCAAGTTCATATGCCGTCTCTGGGAAGGCTTACCAATTGTTTGCTTTACGGGTATGCAGCCCAACAAGCCAGTTCTGCCGACCAGCCTTCAGAGAAAAGTTTTGGAATCAATTCACTTAATTTCTCAACCAGGAAGCAAAGCGACTGTCCGACTTCTCACAGATCGTTTCTAAAGTCACAGGCTTAGACAGAACGCTAGACGATGCATCTCCGAGTGTGCCATTTTACAGAAAAACAAGATCAGAAGGCACAGTCCTTCTAAGTTGCAAAATGTCCGAAATACTTTTCGCCTAGCCATCGTCCACATCGACATAGTTCATCTGACAAGGTTCAAGGTTTCAGCTACCTTCTCACTATGATTGATAGATTTACACGGGGGCCTGCGGCATTATCTCTTGGCACCATTTGAGCATACGAAGTAACGGTTTTATCTCTACATGGATATCCAATTATGATGCTCCCAATGAGATCATCACTGACAGAGGCACTTGCTTCTCATCCGACCGTTTCAAAACCACATTGTGGTACATGGGCTGCACCTTACGCCAGACGACTGCCTACCACCTCCAATCTAACGGTATGGAAGAGAGAATGCATTGGAAACTCAAAGCATCCTCATTCATTACGCCTGCCTAGTCAGCTTCCACGTCTACTGCCCGCACAGGATGACCCAAAAGACGAAGTTACTCGCCTCCGAATTCATATCGGTAACATGTCTGAACTGCAGCCGAGACATATACCTTGTCCAGTCTTCGTTCACCCGCAGCTTCGCAGCTGCAAGAGAGTACTCGTTCGCAACGACACTGCTGTTGCTCCACTGCAACCAAAGCATCGCGGTCATTACCCGATTTTGCTCAGACAACCCAAATACTTCATAATTGTGCAAGGCGCGACTCCGAAATTAGTAAACATAGTAAGGTTGAAACCGTTTATCGAACTGCCTGACCTGAGAGCGTTCAACCTTCTACACATGTCTCAGGCTCCATCTGCCTACACTCTCAATAGCTTGCTTTGCATTACGCGCAATTGATTTTTTTAACATTAATTTTTCGTTATTCTACGTATCAAAATTTTTAAATTTACGCGCACCACTTGCGCCCTATGTCACGCAACGTGACCTATGAATCCACATGATTCATTTTATATTTTACACTTATCTCACGTGGCATAACCAGCTTTTTTTAGCTAATAATTGTGTAGCATTTTTGCTCAGTTCTTTAGTATTATGCCATCTCTGAGGCAATGTTTGAGTACATATTTTTTAAGCAGTTACCCTTGATTTTCATGTATATATTTTTACATTATTATGTATGGCTCGCCCCAGAGCTCATACTGTCCATTTTGGTATGACCAGCTTCTTAGAGCTAATGCTTTCCTGTAGCAACACTAAGTAGTTATCAGCTTCATATCATGGTACAGGCCACTTTCAATGCATATCTCAACTTCATCAGTTGCACATTGACCACTCTACGAATATCATGACCACAACGTCGAGCACACGCTCTAGCTCCTTTTTTGTATACAGACACATTGACGACTATCCACTCTGCCTAGGTTTTAACTTAAACCTGGCAACTTCAGTGGCGATCTACCTCGAAATCCTCATGCTGTGTGTCCGAAATCTTACACTGCTCTATTTTGCCTCACGCGGTATGACCGGCCACTAGAGCTAACAATTTGTGTATCAATTCCTAGTGGTTACTTTGCATCATATCATTGTTGAAGCAATCAACAAGCATACTTCAGCCCAGAATTTATGGTGCATTATTTTTTTGCTCAACTTGGTTCGAACTCTGCCATGCATTTCTTATCTAGCCTCGCCGAGGCGTGTGTCTCGGCTGCTGTTCGCACATGTTACCGAAATGAAGTCGAAGGCGGGTAGCTTCGTTTTGTGGGTCATCTTGTGCCGGTAGTAGACGTGGGAGCTGACTAGGCAGGCGTAGATCCATGCCATACAAGAGTTGTGACGCAGACGTTTTAATGGATTCACGAGTACGGAACGCATGGCAAGCAGAACTAAAGGTAGTGCATCGACCCAGTTACCATTAATGGACGAGGATGCTAAAGCTGCTTTGAGTTCCCTATGCATTCTCTCTACCATGCCATTAGCTTGGGGATGGTAGGCAGTCGTCTGGCGTAAGATGCATCCCATGTACCGCAAGGTGGTTTTGAAACGATCAGATGAGAAGCAAGTGCCTCTGTCCGGGATGACCTCATTGGGAACACCATAATTGGATATCCATGCAGAGATAAAACAGTTAGCTACTTCGTCTGCAACAATGGTGCCAAGAGGTAATGCCGCAGGCCACTGTGTAAATCTATCGATCATAGTTAGAAGGTAGCTAAAACCTTGAACCTTTGTCAGATGAACTATGTCGATGTGGACGATGGCTAGGCGAGAAGTAGTTCGAAAATGTTGCAACTTAGAACGAGTGTGCCGTATGATCTTGTTTTTCTGACAAATAGCACACTCGGAGACACATCGTTTAACGTTCTGCCTAAGTCTGTGACCCCAGAAACGATCTGTAAGAAGTTGGACTGTAGCTTAGCTTCCTGGGTGAGAAATTGAGTGAATTGAATCGAAAACTTTTCTCTGAAGGCTGGTCGGCAGAACTGGCTTGTTGGGCTGCGTATATCTGAAGTAAACAATTGGTAAGCCTTCCCACAGACGGCATATGAACTTGGTTGGGTGACGGGCTATTTATCTTTGAATGTGAATGTCATCGCGTTGTTCAGTTTGCAGGAGAGTTGGCGTTAGTGCAGGTTCACTGAGTGTCACGGAGTTGACAGTAAATGGTGAGGGCGAAGGTGGTTGTAGGGAGACGTCTGGCCTGGACAGGGCATCTGCAATGAAGTTATGCTTGCCCTTGACGTGAAAGACGTCAAATTGCCATTCGCTTAGACGAGAAAGCTGTCTTTCCACTCTGGCAGGGTACTTGGCGATAGATGAAGTTGCGTTTAGAAGTGCGCTAACTAGTGGTGCATGATCTGTGAAAACAACAAATCTGCTACTGCCAATGATGCTGATAAATGGCGCACTGCGTCGTGGATGGCGAGAAGTTCTCGGCCGAAAATGTCGTACCTCGTTTCTACTGGTTGGAGAGTACGCGAGTAGAAACTGATAGGCTTCCGAACTCGGTCGATCTCTTGGTCTAACGTGGCTACAATAGCGAATTCAGAAGCATCTGTCGTGAGTAGAAATGGCTTTTCAAAATCTAGATGCGTTAGCATTGTGGTATTTGCTAACGAGTTGATGGCAAGTCGAAGTAATTCCTCGTCTTCGGATGACCAAGCAATGATGGAATTCTTGCTAAGTCCTTTTTGGTTCCGCAGGTGCCTGCACAAAGGATAAAGTTGTTTTGAAAGGCCCGGAAGGAACTTGCGATAATAGTTTAGTACTCCCAGGATTTTCTGCAACTCGCTCACAGTCCTTGGTGATATTCTTGATTGAATTCGTCTTTGACGGCAACGGTTGAATACCTTGGGCCGTGATACGATGCCCTAAGAAGTCGACGGATGAAGTTGCAATCTGCGTCTTGTCACAGTTGATCTTGAGTCCGTGGTTGGATAAGCGTGAGAGGACATTTTGTAGATGTTTCGCATGAGATTCTAGATCTGGACTGAATACCATAATGTCATCTAGATATGACATACAATAAGCAGAGTCGTGGCGAAGTATGTTGTCTATGAATCTTTGAAATGTCTGAGTAGTACACTTAAGTCCAAAAGGCATGTAAAGATATTCAAAAAGGCCAAATGGAGTGATGACTGCAGTTTTCTCGATATCCTTTGGTGCTACCGGGATGTGATGGTACGCTTGTCTGAGGTCAATCACTGAGAAGAAATTGCTGCTGTTCAGTTTTTCAAGTAAAGTGTTGATATTTGGAATAGGATATGCATCAGATTTTGTAACTGAATTTAGCTTACGGTAGTCTCAACAGGCTCTGTACGATCCGTTTGATTTAGAGACTAAGTGCAGTGGTGACGCCCATGAACTTTTTAATGGTCTGATGATTCCCTCTTCCAAAAGCCTTGAAAATTCCTCTTGGTCATCTTCTGTGACGATATGTTGCATCGTGTTGGAGAGTCGTAGCTCTGACTTGTTAAGATCGAAAAGCGATTTGTATTTTCGAAGAGCTGCTGATATCTCTGCTGAATGATGCACTGGGGTTGGCTGAATGACCTGTAACTCCAAACGCTCGAAGGCAAGTGTCCAAAAGCTTTGTTCAAGTCCGGTGGAGGGGTCGATGATCTTTTGATTGGCAAGATCAACAATGAGCTGAAATTTTAGAAGGAAATCAAGGCCTATTATATTATGTGAGACCTTGGCAATGATGAAGTTGTGGGAAAATTCACGTCGTAGACCTATGTTGAGTGTGTGGTATTGGCAGCCATAAGTTGGTATGGGCTCGCCTGTAGCTGTTGCGAGAAGAACGCCTAGCTACATCTCGGCCATTGAATCACCTTTGAGAACTGAGACTGCCGCACCTGTGTCTACGATGTACCCTTCGCCAGTTTTGAAATCAAGAAGGTGCAGAAGTTCGTTTGGCTGTTTGGCCGGGTCATGCAAACAAGTAGACTGGTGATTGCGACCGGCATTGTCTGTTTGGTTCTCTATGTGAAAAATTCGGAGTGGACGAAAAGAGTCGACAGGGGTGTCGGATTGTAGCTGGCTTATTCCCTGTAGCTCCGTTGATGCCGTTGATGTGCAGAAAGTACGGTCTTCTACTTCCTGCGCCAGACGTTTCCCGATACTGATGCACCCTTGTGCTTGCGGTCTGTTGTCCTTTCCGTCAGCTGTGGAAATTGACACTCATTCGGAAATTCTTCGGAACGACAAAGACAAACTTGACAAGCATAAAAAACTTCTGGTGGTTATAACACCAGTTCTTTGGGGCATATTTATTAAATGATTGTGGAGATCTCGATCGCCGCCTACCATTATAATTTGACTTGGAAACGAATTTTGGTCGAGCATTCACTTGATTTAGCTCGGATTTGGTAATAGCCAATCCTTCTAGAACTTTGGCCATGTTCGCCACTGTTCTCTCTAAAGAGGAGAGTCTATCATCTTGCGGGGGAAAAGAAAAGGATGGTGGATTCACTTTGGGTTCCAAAACCCTATATTCTAACTCACATCTCTCAGATAAGTCATTTATAGAGAGAGTGTTTGGGAGCTGTCTGGCAAAGAGTTTTAATGTTTGGGGAAGATTGTTAATAAAACAACCTTAGCCTCATGGTCAGAAATGTTGGTTTTATACCAACGTTTCCGTAATTCCCTCAGTATATCTATGGGGCCAAGATTTAGCATATCTAACTGCGCATATTTGTTTATTATCTGCTCAGTTTCCGTGGGCCCAAGCAAGGATTCTACTTCGTTTTGTAGACCTAAAATGGGATTAGTTAGCTTCCTAATGGCCTCAAGCTTAGGATAAATCCGTCGCTGCAATTCAGAAGGTAATTTAGCAAAACCTTCGACAGTTTTGATGACTGTCATAATCAGGAAACGGGGAGAAAGCGGAGTCTACGCGCATAAAGAATAGCTCAATATCTCCATCCCAAACAGAAACATCAATATCTAAAATTGGACCTGACATTTTAACAATCTTACGGGATCCTAAAAGCATAAATTTATAAGCAATATGAAAATATATAAATATACTTTAACGAAACGCTTACCCACAAACAGCTTCCACAGTTGAATGAGCGCAGAACAAAACGTCACTGCTTCCGAAAATCCGCAATTGAGCCTGTCGAGTACGTACGGTGCCGTTTCGTACGTAGGAAAGATGAACAGAGGCCCCGTTGGCCTTTGATGACAATGTATTATTATTATTATATCCCCCAAAAAAATATTCAACACAAATCCACGAATATATACCCAACAAAATTCCCAGAAGACCACGATCACGGTAGATAAAACGCAAATTTTAATCGATTTTTATCCCAAATAGATGAAAAAGAAAGTCAATTTTATTTATACCAAGAAAATCAGAACAATAATCAATATCCTGGCGCGGTCGCCAATTTTGTAAACGCCCCGGCTTCAAGTAAATGCCGTACGACGTTACAAACTCGGTTAAGGTGCTCTGAATAGAGATTTGTTACTGATAGGGGGCCCTTAAGAGGGCCTGGTAATGCGTTCTCCTGAATTATTCAGAGTGTGAAGATGTCCTAGAGCCTTGGGTGGACTCTGGTTGAGTTGTCGCTCCCGTGGTTGAGCTGTAATCACGATGTGGATAACGTCGTTCAGGTTCTGCAATTAATTGGCTCGTCTCGTTGGTTATACCGCAACAAGATGAATCACGGATGTAGCCAATTGTTGGTGAAACTATCAAATCACCAGCGTAGGTATTGACAGCCGACAGAACGCACACGCGTGAAGCAAGGTAGAATGCAAATGCCACAACTGACTTGCATGGTAAATTGCCGTGCTTAAATAGCATGCCATGCCTACTTGCGCACTATTGATTAAACGGCAAGTTTCGCTTTTTTCTCATTGGTGCAACGTAAATAAAATTGAATTTAATTTACGCAATATGTCGGCCATTAATTTGTGTCGTTACATGCCAAACAAATTAATTAACATATATATCTACCGGTCTTCTCCATGGCTACTCAACAATTACTGGTTAACTGGGCGCTTTATATAATGTTATACAGCGCTGTGACTGGAGCATTACAGACAGACATAGAACATAAATCATCCACCACAATTTCGTATAATATGAGGATGACCTTTAATGTGCGTTATTTAAGATGTTAAAATATTGAACAAATTGTTACAATAAACTAAATCTATTTAACCTATTGGCTTAATTTATCTCACGAATAATAGATTTTATTTTTAAGTACTTGATATGCTTCTCTAAAATTTATTATATAATTAACAGTCTTTAGGCTTTTTAAAGTATAGTTTGTATAAAACTACAATCGGTTCTTCTTGCTTCTATTTCTGTAAGTTTTTTTACTAATGAATTTAAAAAAAATAAAGAACAAACGACAAATATTCTAAATAATATCCAAAATAAAGTAACAGAAGTTATAATTGTATATGTAATATCATAAAATAATAAATTTATTTTTTACGATCGACCGGAAACTCAAAATCCTGCTAGAGCACCGGATGGTTTTCATCGGACATCGGTTCCACCACGCTTATCATCGGTCATAACCTCGCTCAACGAAAGCCAGTGAACCCTACAAGAAACACAAGCTTCAATCTAGTCGATTCCATCCTAGTCAATACTACCCTACAGAACTTCATTATCCACGACAAAGAACTCCGTCGTTCGACGTCTAGTTCCGGTCCGGCATCACTTTCGAAATCACAATCAAATTCGTCTGTGCGATACCACCCTACCCCGCATTGATACTCGGACTCTTCATGGACTGAACTCCAAATGATCCTGTCTAGTCAAATGGAATCTCTTTTTTTCTCCGCCAGATTGAACTATCATGAAGTTGATGAAAGCACTTCTCCTCAACTTCTCTCTCTCCTGTTGTTAAATACTTTGCTAGTCACAATTTCATTCATCTCCACATATCCTACCTTTGATTTGTTATTTCAATGTGTAGAATTTCTAGTCAAATAATTATCGCTTATATGGTATGTTAATATGATGTGTCTTTATTTAATGCACGAATATTTGAGCTCGTTAATTGTAGAACGTCGTAGAATAATATATATTTCGTGATAGAAAAATGAAATTTAAAGTTAAGTTGGAATAAATTAGCGTGTAGTATGTGGCCGCGTGGCGCAATGGATAACGCGTCGGCCTACGGAGCCGAAGATTCCAGGTTCGAATCCTGGCGCGGTCGAAATTTTGTAGAAAGTTTTGCACGTCGCTTGCTTTCATTATTTGTCGTTTCAATGTCTAAAAATGCATATTCCAGTTTCTGTCCAAAGAAACCGGTGCATGGTCACGATCACTATTGTTTTCGAGCTAGTAAACTAAACGAAACCTGCACAGTAATAGCAATCTTGTAGTATATTCATATCCTCATTGTATCTGCAAAATGAATTCCTTAATCTACCACCTAAATAAAATTCACTATCACATTAGCGTCCAACTTGGCATCATGCCATAGAAATTCCGACCTGATGACCGGTGGGCATAAGCTAGTCAGCCCGGAAATGGTAGCATGAACCTTGCCGGGTCTAAAGGGACACAGCCATCATCCCGTTTCATTTGAAGCCTCAAGTTTGGTCTAACTGCACAGTAAATTTTATTATTAAATGTGTTTGGCGGAATGAGAGCAAGCGTGCCAGACGCGAAGGGCGAATTTCGGCTGCTGAATGAAACTTTGGCCGCTGGTATCTGGACAAATAGAGCTCATCAGCCTTATTTGGCATACTATCTAGGAGAAGGAAAACTCCGAATACAAACCATCATATATCCTTGAACTCGGTAACCATAGTGTTAGTATCATGTACCTTTTCGATACAATAATGTTGGTATCGGTTACTAACACAATAGCCATAGTGTTAGTATCCTTTACAGACTCGGTATATATATTATATAGTGTGAGTTAGCGTTGAAGTCGCATTGTCGTTGACTTTAGATTATGTTAGCTTCACTATTACAGGTTTACACATTCGTCTAGGAGATTGTACCGTCCTATTATTCCACATTCTTCTACCAAATATATAGTGGTTAAAGGGCGTAATACCGGCTCCTACTGATCAGTCGCCAGTAAGCACGAAACGAATGTGCATGAGATTGTACTTTCCGTTCATGCTGCCTTTGGTTTATCCTTCTAGTCACAACTGAACTAATTTGTTACTAGGTTCGCAACACCTAATACATATTTACAAACCATCATATATCCTTGAACAACACGAATTACAATGTTTGCTTCTTATGATTATATTGGGGTGAAACATTAGTCATTTTTGGCTTTTGTATGGCTGTGCATGATGGTGATGATATTGACAATATTCAAACTTCCTTCTCTAAATAGTCAAGAACTTACGTTGAAGTAGAAAGCGTCCTTGCTGTCTGTGCTGTAATTAGTGATAGTATATGCCAATATAACGAAGAGGCAACGCTGGTTTAGGTTTCTAGCAAGGCTCTTAGTGTGTCTTTTTGTGTGCCGCACGAAGGCGCCTGGTTTCGTGGATCCATTTATTTAAACAGTCTTAAGTTTGTTATTCGATTGAATAATTAGTTAGAATATGTTTGGAATATCAGAAAACTTTTACGGAATTGTATAATAGTGTAATTGAATGATATTTGTACTTCAATTTTGATTAAACTATCTCATATAATAGTTATCATAGTAAATAACATCACGTAAGCATGAAACCGACAACGATGTGTGAAACTTCAATAAGCATTAGTTCGCCCATTCCCAGTGATGAATTCGTAGTTGGGAAACCAGAAAATAAGAAAGAAGTATGTAGTAGCATAAAATAGCTATTAGTAACGTGTTTCAAGATTATAAAATGGAATCAGTTTGAGGAATATGAGCAAATTTTATTGCAGACACGAATTTAGGGATGGATATCACAGATTTTACAGTATTTGTAATGTAAACGAAAAACCGACACACTTGCAGTTATTGGCAGTTGTGATTAAGGATAAGTATAGTTTGGATTTAAGCAAATAATTAAAATACAACCAATACATAGAAAAGGCTTAAAACAAATTTTATCAATCCAGATTGGATTTTTACTATTAGGAAACAATCACAAATGAATATGAAGTCTATATTGGCATAATATTTCAATAACTAAACTAAATTTAAAGTCATGACACATTCTTTTAGGTAGAGGCCAGATAAGCAAAATTTCAAAAATAAAAGCAACATCTAGATAAACTGTTATTTAAATCAAGGTTGTCATCTTGATGTAAACACCATTCCCGTTTTGTACATACATTTTCCTGTATAAAATAAGCACTGTACCATGTACGTAAGGCAATTAATCCAGTAAGTATATATTAGGTGTTGCGAACCTAGTAACAAATTAGTTCAGTTGTGACCAGAAGGATGCTAGGTTCGCATCATCTAATACATACTTGCATATATATTAGATCTCCGGAGCAACCAGTATTTAATTAATCCAGTAGACCGGTTTCGTCCTTGTTGGGAACTCATCACGTTCTGTCCAGAATTTGATATGGACAGGGCTCGAACCTGGTCACGTCTGCCCTTGTATCTGTTGCTCTAAAGACAGCTACCATGCCGTAAACTAGATAAAATTTTCATTTATGTACTAATGCTTTTTGCTTAGCTCAATCTGCCAAGATACCCGGGGAAGTAATATTTAATTCGACAATTATATAGTTAAACGCACTTCGGTTTCGTGGGCAGTGATAACAGTTATTTAAATCAAGGCTGTGATCTTGATGTAAGCACCAGTCCCATTTGTACACTTCAGTATAAACTAAGCTTTGTATAATGTAGAGAATGCAATTCATCCAGTAGACCGGTTTTGTCCTTAACGGGAACTCATCGCGTACTCATCATCACCATCATCATGTCCAGCCACACAAAAGTCAAGTGACTAATGTTTCACTGCCATATAACCATAAACAGTGAAAAAAACGTATATAAGTGAATTTAGAAAAATTATGAGTGGGATTTACAAAAGAGAGAGGGGGCGGGGTAGAGAGAGAAGGAATACCTTGCTACTATGAGTAAATTTATCAAGATAACTCACAGAAATGAGGCAAACTAAACCTCTCCAGAACACCATTAAGGCCAAGTTAGCATTCAGGCAAGGCGACATCAGCAATACCGCTTCCTTGCGGATTTCACTGTATCACGCCATAAACAAACTAAAACTCGCAGCTAACTTTGCCCTACTAAGAAAAGAAAGTGACGAAGATGATTGTACTAGACATCTGCGATAAGATCGCCACAGCTCGATTCGATGCCATATCGCTAAGGGTTTCTAACCAAGAACTGTGATGCGCACGAGGACCCCATCCCGGCAGACGAGTGGGTCCTATACTACCCAGTTTGGATGCAAGTGACTTTAATTGTTTCTGCCATGTCAAAATCTGCCCACCTTGTTTCTTACGCCAATTTGGTGCTGGATGAGAGAACAGCGCTTTATTGGGCAATTGAAATGAGGGCATACGCAAAACGTGACCGAGCCAGCGAAGTTGATGGAGCCTTATTTGCTTTTCTAAGGACGAGCACTTATTGTCAGATCCAAAAATACGTCCAAGGATGTCAACGTTAGTTATTCGTTGTTGGTAACCAACATGTGCTATACTTCTCAAACAACGATGATCGAATGCCTGTAAGCGTCTCAGATCATCAACTCTAAGAGGCCAAGTTTCACTAGCGTATAGTAAGACTGCGCGTACAGATGCATTGTAAACACGACCTTTAAGGCAAAGTGAAATATTGGCGTTTCTCCATAAATGACGAAGGTTCGAGAAAGCTACTCTAGCTTTCGCGATCCGTATTCTCACCTCGTCGGACATATTGCCTACGTTATTGATAGAGCTCCCAAGATATGTAACCTGTCGACTATGTCAAGATCTTCATTCTGCAGTCGCAACGTTGGAGTGAGTGGTGGGTGATCCTGTAGCAGTACCTTACATTTAGAGGGTGCGAACTTCATACCGAAAGACGGAACAACGTCTGTTAATCTATTCAAGGTGACCTGGGAAGCATGCTGATTGTCGAATAATAGTACGATATCGTCCGCATAGTCAAGATCAAAAAGTTTATTTCCCGGGAGAACTTCAACTCCAGCGTCCTGAATGTGTGGGAGAGTGTTTTTCATAATAGCATCGATTACAAAATTAAACAAAAATTGGGAAAGTGTACAACCTTGACGAATACCACTGCTGGTTTGTAAAGTTATGTGTTAATTCGTTGTAGACTTTAACGTGACCAGAAGTATTTGTGTAGAGAGCTCGTTTATATTAACAAATTTTGTGGGCACACTGCTTTTCGACAAGATATGGAATAAAACATTGCGATCCACCGAATCAAATGCACCCTTGAAGTCTAGAAAGACGGTTATTGTGGGACGGTGATATAAATGTCTCTGTTCGAGAACCTGCCTTAACGCAAAAATATCTATACAACCTCGTCTTGCGCGGAATCCGGTCTGTTCTTCTCGTGTATGTGCTTCAGGTGAATCGCTAAGACAACGTAGGATAATCGAATCAAATAACCTTGATACGACCGGAGTCGAACTTATACCACGATGGTAATCGCACGAATTGCGTTTGCCTTTTTTGAAGATGGGAATGATGGTCGACTCATTCCAGTCAAGTGGTACGGTTTCCTCATTCCATATAGTATGAAAACGTTTAGTAAACGCTCCTGAAGTTATATCGCCTTCATCCTTAAACAATCCCGGAAGTAAATCATCGGGGCCTGCGGCTTTGCAGCGTTTAGGACAAATATTCCATACAGTTGATACAGACATGCTTTCGGGAATCGGAACTGAAGTCGGTGGCCAAGAAAGTTGATCTCTAAAGTGTTCAGCCCACCTGTCACACGACTTATTTTATCGGTTATTAATTCGTTACTATCATTAATAGTTTCGCTAACTTTTAACTTTCTCGGACCTGTTGCGCGGATAAGTTGGAACAAACAGCGACTATTACCTGACGCGAAAGCTACTTCCATTTCTTTAGCCTTTCTGCTCCAACAGTTTTCGAGATCGCCTTTTAGACTGCGCTTAAGTTGCTGTCTTATATTGCGACGGGTATTATTATGAGTCGAGCCAGGTGGAATTTGGCGCCTTATTTCGAGTATCTCCATAGATTTTACAGAGAGCCAGTGATTATTTCTACGGGGGCCTGCTATGCCACATACAGTAGTACCTGCATTGTGCATAGTGGAACTTATCTTGGACCAAAGTATATTCGGACCAGTTAGATTAGCCTTAAGAATATTTTCATAGTTTTGTCGGATGGACGGTTGTTCGAGTTTGCCTACATCAAATTTTAGAGACAAATCTACAACGGATAAGTGCATGGTCCGAGTCGACATAAGTGTTCCAAAAAGAGCGACAATCCTGGATGCAACCACGCCATCTATAACTAATTGCTACATGATCTATTTGAGTCCACCGTTGTCCGGGTGCTGGAGGACGCCATGTAGCACAACGTTTAACACTACGTCTGAAATTTGTACTACTTAAATATAGTCTATGTTCAGCGCAGCTATCCAAAAGCCGTTCACCATTATCATTGCGAGTCGAGCTTAGAGTGTATCTTCCACCTAAATGAAATTCTGTGTTGCTTAAGCGACCAACTTGAGCATTCATGTCACCCATAACCAGGACTATATCCGAACTTCGTGCTTTACTTAGTAAGGAGCTTAATTCGGAGTAAAAAGCGTCCTTGCTTTCTTCTGTGCTGCAATCGGTAGGAGCATATGCAGATACAACGAAGAGGCAACGATGATAACGGTTTTTTGCTTTGATTTTAGTAGATGTATTTAAACGTGCCGCACACAATCGACTATTTAAAGGGATCCATTCAATTAAGCAAGCTTCGGCTCGCGCGCTAAGACCAATACCAACGCCCCATTTACCGGCTTGAGAGGACTCTGTGGAACCAGATGTTCGAAGCCAATAACGCGTAGATAGGAATGGGGCAACTAGTTCTGTAATACACGTAGGATCCTGTATTCTGGTTTCAGATATGCAACATATGTCGATTTCTTATTTATCCAACGTACGAGCAAGAGATTCTTGCTGTCCAAATTGTTTTAATGTTCGCACATTAAATGCGCCTACGTTAAAACCTAACTTAGGTTTAATGAATGATCGTCTACTAGAACCATTATCGATATTTGGCAACCTGGTATTGGGCTCAGTGTTATGATCTAAACCAGCCATATTTATAGTATCTAAAAGAGAGTTATTGTAAGATTGAGAAGAGGAAGGGGAAGGAAAGGACGCAGAATCGCAAATAGAGTTAGAGTTGCCTGCAGTAGCCTGTTTTCGCTTATCCACCTGCACGGCTTAGCAGATAAGGCGACCCTTTTTATACTGCGCGACGGCCGATGCAGTATGTAATTATTGTAAGTTGTACTTGTCATGGTTATATGTGGACTGTAAAGGAACACTAGGTCGCCCATTCCTAGTGATGGTTTTTATTCTGAGTTTTCCTTCTCCTAGATAGTCTGCCAACCAAGGCTGATTAGCTCTTTCTGCCCAGGTGCCAGTGACCAGAGTTTCCTTCAGCAGCCGAAACTTGCCCTTCACGTCTGGAACGCTTGCTCTCAATTCGTAACTACACATTTAACAAAAAGTTACAGTGCAGTTAGACCAAACTCGAGGCTTCACATGAAACGGGATGGTGGCTGCCCCTTTATGGCCCGGCAAGGTTCATGCTACCAATCCCGAGTCGACTAGCTTGAGCCCGCCGGTCGTCAAGCCGGAATTTATATGGCTACGGGCACGTACTATCCAGAATTCGCCGCGAACAGGGCTCGAACCTTAACTAGCTGAAATTAATTATTATGCGTATTAAAATATTATTCATGATTTGAATTTAAACCAACAAATCTACCACTTTTATACTTGAATGAATATTAGGTTGGTTTCTTGTATATTGATGGGTGTTGATCATATCGCTGAGCCCACTATAGAAAATAGTTTACGTAGACTACCGTTCATTAAACCTAGGTTATCTTTTAACGTGAGCACATTTAATGTGCGAATATTATAATAAAGTTGACAACAAAAGCTCTTGCACTTACCTTAGATAAATTAGAAATCTATGTAGGGCATCTGAAACCAGTATACATGATCGTACGAGCATAACAGAACTTGGTGCATCTTTCTTATCTATACTTTATTGGATTTGAACCTCTGATTCCACGCAGTTTACTCAAGCCGGTAAATTAGCCGTTGGTATTGTCCTTAGCTCACGAGCTGAGACTTGCTTGACTAAATGAATACCTGTAAATAGCCGACTTTTTGTGGCACACTTAATTACATCTACTAAAATCCACGCAAGAAACCTTAATCAGCAATTCTTTTTCGTTGCACCTACATATGCTTCCACCAATTGCAGCCCAGATGACAACAAGGACACATTTTACTCCAACCCAAGCTCTTTACTAAGTAGAGACAGAAGCTTCGATATAGTCTTAAATATGGATGACTGAATGCTCAAGCTGGGCGCATAAGTAACGCAGAATTTCATTTAGTTTGAAACTACACTTTAAGCTCGATACGCAACGATAATCGTGAGCAACTTTTGGTTAGTTGCACGAAACAGATTATTCCTAAGTAGCACCAACTTCAGACGTAGTGTAAGAAGTTGCACCATATGGCGTCCTCCAGCCCCCTGACATTTGTGGACTTAAATGGATCGTGTAGCATTTAGTTATAGATTGTGTGTTTGCGTCCAGGATTGTCGTTCTTTTTGGAACACTTATGTCGACTCGGACCATGCACTTATCCGTTGTAGATTTGCACTTAAATTTTCCGGAAAAATAAACAAGAAGAGAACTCAAATAGATGTTAGTAAACTCGACCAACCGTCCTTCCGATGAAATATAAAGTTATTCTAAAGTTCGAGGTACCTGGTCTTGATGGCGAAAATTAGAATTTGCTTTTGACAAAGATAAGTTCTGCTGTGCATAATGCAGATATTACTGTGTGTGGCATTGTGGGTGCTTGTAAAAATAAGCATAGGATCTCTGTAAAATCTGTGAAGATACTCAAAACTGGGCGTCAAATTCAACCTGGCTCGGCTCATAATACTCATAGAAACGTAAGACGGAAACTTAAGCGCAGTCTAAAATTCAATCTCGAATCCTTCTGGATCATAAAGGCTGAAGCGATGGAAGGAGCGTTCGCATCAAGTAATAGCCGCTTTTTGTTCCAACTTATCTGCGCAACAGATCCGAGAAAATTACAAGTTAGTGAAACTATAAATGATAGTAACAGCCTTCTAATAACCAATGAAATAGGTCGTTTTAATATGTGGGATCAACACTTCAAAGATAAATTTTCGTGGACAACTAAACCAGTCCCGATTCCCGAAAGCATGTAGCCTGATAATCTCGAACAACCGTCAGAGTTAGAAATATTGGTTGCAACCCTATCTCTTAAACCTCGCAAAGCTGCAGGTCCCGATGATATGCTTCCATACTATATAGAGTGAGGAGACCGTCTATCATGCCTATCTTCAAAAAAGGCAATTTGTGTAATGACCATCATGGTATATGCTTGACTCCAGTCTAGATTATTTACTTTGATTATCTTACACCGTCTTAGCGCTTCGCGTGAATCACATACCCGAGAAGAAAAAGCCGGATTCCGATCAGAACTGGGTTGTATAAATAATAGTTTTAGCTTATGACAAGTTCTTGAACAGCGAAATGTATTTCGCCCTCATATTAGCAGTCTTTCTATACTTCAAGGGGCGTGTGACTCGGTGGATCCCAATGTTTTAGTCGATATTCTGCCTAAAAACGGCATGCCCCCAAATTTGAAAATATTTTACGTATTCGTTACAAAAAAATTTCTTTTCACATTAAGTTCTACAGCGAATTAATGAACAACATTACTACCAGTAGTGGTGTTCGTCAAGGATGCCCACTATCCCACTTTTTATTAACTTTTGTAATATATGCTATTAGGAATGCCACTATTTTACGCAGTAAGGATGCAGGTTTTGAATTTATCCTGGGCGGTAGACTATGCAGGCGCTGTCGTACTGTTATTCGAAAACCGAGGTTCTGTTTATGCCGCCTTGAATAAATTAGCAGAAATTCCGTCTTTCGGTATGAAATTCGCACCCTTTAAATTTAAGATAGTTTTACAGAATCATCTACCACTCATTACAACTCTGCGATTGCATAATGAAGATCTGGACAACATTGACAGGTTAACATACTTTAGCGGCTCTATCAATAACTTAGGCAATATGTCTGACGACGTAAATATGAAAATTCCGAAAGATAAATTATCGCAATATGTCATCGTGTCGAGTTCAGTGGCATTCTTGATGCACAAATGTTGTTGAAATATATTCGTAAAATTATTTTCTTAGTTGGGCAGAGTTAGCTGCGAGGTTTGGTTGTCAATATCACATGATACAGTGAAAACTACAAGGAAGCTGAGTTTCCGATGTTATCTTGCCTTAATGCTGACTTGGCCATAATGGTGTAGTCTAGAGGTCTTTTACCGTACATATGTGTGTTATCCTAGTAAATATACAAATCTTAATTTGGAACTCTCATAAGTTTACAAATTTATGTGGCTAACTTTTTTGTCTTTATTAAAAGAAGCTTTTATTACTTTTCTTCCTATTCTCATGATTATATAACAGTGGCACAGTATTAACTAATGATTTTCGTGTTACTGTGCATGATGATGATGATAATAATGATGATTATAGATAAATAGATAACAATAAAAGGATATTTAAAAATAAAGCGTGTAGAATAGGTTACAGCTAAAGAAGTATTGTTAAATTTAACCATGCACTCATTTTGAACTATCTTATATATATAACTTAATTTAAAGATTTTACCTTGGAATTATTAGGTTCATAAGCAGAATATGTATAAAATATCAGAACCACATAAGTTTTCATTATAAAAGGCGAGTAATAATAATATAGTGTTCTCGTGCTACTAAATTAAAACAGAAAATACTAAGCTTTATTTTAAATCCATGTTGCGAGCTTGGTATAAATACTAATCTCATTACATATACATTTGTCAGTATGAACTAAGCATTGTATAGTATAGAAAAGGAAATTCATCCAGTAGACTGGTTTCGTCCTTTTTGGTAACTTAAACTACTGTCCCGATGTTTCCGAGGACATAGCTCGAGCTTGGGAACGTCTCGATTTTCGGTTATATGCTAACTCAAGTGCTTAGACTTCCTTTAAATGTAGAATACATTACGTCTTTTTAAGGTCAGGCCCTGTCCGCGGCTAATTCTGGACAGCATTTGAAGGTTTCCCAATAACAACGTAACCGTTATACTTGATGAATTGCCTTTCTACATTATACGATACTTAGTATATTCTGACACGTATATTTAATGAGATTTCTGCTTATATCAAGCTTGCAAGCTTAATTTAAATAATTTTCACCGCCCATGCGATCAATGATTGTTTAATTATATAAACGTTGTATTCAGTGCCACTTCCTCAGGTAGCGTGTTGTCTGTCCTATAATTATAGATTGGGGCTGATAATTGGAACTTTATGTCTAACGAGATGCCAAATAGATTTCACCTGAAGGATGGGATAACCAAAGGCATGTGCTAGTATATAACTGATTGTGTGTGGCGTGCGACAGAGCCACTCAATGGTTAGAGGCATACTCTGAAGCAGACTTGCCCAGGTTCGAGCTCTGTCGGCGAAAAATTCTGGACAGCACCTGAAGAGCTTACAATAAGGACGAAACCGGTCTACTGGATGAATTATCTTTTCTACACCGTACTATATTTATTTAATCCTGGCATATATATATTTATATATATATATATATATATATATATATATATATATATATATATGATAGGGATGGTGTTTTTATCAAGTGTACAACCATGATTTAAATAATTGTTGTCACAGCCCACGCGATCAATGATCGGTTAATTATATGAATGTTCAAGTCTTTATCCTATGATTAACCTGGTTAATCTACTGAGGTTATATATTTAGATGCGTTTACAGCATTCCAATCTATCTGATGACCAGTTTCTTGTGAGTGCCTAACTTGGTTACATCTGTGCTGTACACTTTTAAATTTATTAGCAGCATCGTCTCCCCTACGTACATCAGATTCTAGCTTTTGCATGGTGTTTCATATATCTCTGGCATGTTCAATGGTTATACTCTTTCCTTTTGCTATATTTGTTAACTGCCTAAATTCTAATGGGTTGGTTTCAATACAATTATAACGTTATATATTGCTCGTAACGTTATTATTTTGCTACTCAATGCTGTAAATGTGTCGTCATAAAAACGAAGATTAATGCACGATGTATTGCAAAAGCCTTAAGTCTTACAATTAATGAAACTTTATTCATTATAAGAAAAGAAGACGAGGTTAATCACGAGAACTAAATATTTAGATTTCAAGATTAAAATTTTGATAAATCATCTAATATATTTGACTTTATTCTTTCAAATTTTTGTTATATTTGTTACGTTGTTTAATTTATTTTAATCTTTGTTAACATTAATAAGTAATACTTTATATTTCTTCTGAATTTCATCTGGAATTACCCATTTCTGCATGAGGCTCTTTTTCTCTCTTTTACGCTCTATTTTACGCACAATGATGGAAAAAAGTTTTCGTAAAAGACACAGATCACTATGGTGTTATCCAAAGCAGATCATGACTAACAAATATAATTTCGCCCTTAGATGCGAGTCATTAAATTTTTAAGAAAAGAAAGATTGCGTTTTATTTTTACCTTATATCCCTATAGCTTCATATACTAACCCAATATTCTGAATAAAATATGTGCGCATATACAATGTAATCTATCTTTAAGTATCTCTGTTATCAAAAATGTATCCTTGCAGTAAAATAACCACATTCTACTTTAAATATCAACATCGGTGTTTCACATAGATCGAAATTCAGACCATTATTCTATAAGAGTTTTTCTCTAATACATCAATAAAACAGAAGAATCATAAAATGCGCAGATTATATTACCAGCATTTTTCTCATTAATCTGTCATTACCAATAATCATAATAAAATAACTAGTCTTTCACTTCCTAATTAACCTTCAACTCAATCTATTTTTAATAGTTAAATTATAATCTAAAATAAAGATTGTATTTGGTACTGTAAATTTCCCTGGTTTCCGGTAATTAGTGTAATTTCTGCTGTAGAATTCAATAAAACTTAGGTGAAATATTTAGATTAGGCTTCAGTTTGAGCTTATATACAAGTTAATGAGTACACTTAGAAAAATTAATTTAGTTGTAAAATAGTCTGCATGCTGCTTCTTATTTTTGATAAAGTAACGTTTCGTCTCCTCTGTTTATTTATAGATTCCATCTTTAATTTAAGTCTAGTCAAGCATACTCGTCGTGAAATTTTTAAATTGGTAGATTATTTTTGCTGTAGTTGTATTTTAGTATCAATAATTATTAATTTGCGCTAGTCTAGATGTTGTTTTTATTTTGGAAATTTTGCTTACTTAGCCTCTACTTAATAGAATATGCTATAGCTTTAAATTTAGTGTAGTCATTAAAATAAACTATACAAACTTAGACGTCTCTTCCATTTGTGATTATTTTTGTCTTATCTTAAAAGTTAACAGTCTTATCTGGATCAATAAAATTAATTTTTAAGCTGTGTTTTAATCAATAATTTGCTTAAACCTAAACTATTCTTCACCTTAAACGGATCCTTCAATTGCTGCAATCGTGATTGGCTTTTGGTTACATTATGCGAGTGAACTAAAGCTCTGAAAAATCGTTGTGCAACCTATCCCTTCCTGTGTATCTACATTGACATTTACTTATGTTACTCTAGACGATTATGTTTATTAATCTAAAAACGGGTTATTAATAACTAGTTATATGCTTTACACATTTCTTTCATTCTCCAGTTTCTCTGTTAAGTTTCTAATGGTAATGGGCGATGTCGCGTTCATTTACAGCCCACGCATAACTATGGATTTTATGGTGATGTGGCAGTAAATTGTCAGTATTTAATGTTAATGCGACCCATAGCAATACTTCAGTCCTTGCCGGTGGTCCAAGCATTTGTCATAACTGTGCGAATGCATTCAGCTAATTCCTATTTTGACTAGTTGTCTATTGGATTAAACAGAATGATTAATCTTACTAAAGCCTGTGAACGTCGTCTGCCTTGACATGGTATCTACATCTGTCAGCCGGTCCAAATAGGTCCACATGTTATCTTTCCTAACAAAACATAAACGAAGCCTGATATATCCGTCATTTGATTTTCAGAATTATTTATCCTCATCTTAGCTGCTGACAATTACATTAGAAATGCACTGAAGAAAGACAGGAAATATATGACTCAAAATTTCGTATGTAAAAGTTGGATGAAACATCAAACGAATATGAGTAACGACGATTGAGGTTTATTTGAAAACATATAGAATAACCTGATCTGCGTTTTGACTAACGCAGTTATAATTTTTCCAGTAGTCTTCTTTCTTTGCCAATATATTTCGCCAGCATTCTTCAGTTGGTCCATCATCACTAGTTTAACAAATGAAACCAATAAAGTAAGCGCGTTACTTCCTCTAGCCTTATTATTTATACTTCAGACTAATCTTTCACTAGATATTCACGTCACATGTGAGTATGTGCTTTTCCGTAACTGTTATGTTCATCTAACTGAGTGAGACTAGAGTGGCTGAATAAGAATTTACCATTTGCATGCGTTAACTATTTGTTTTATACACTCCACGTAACATGACGTAACTGAGATTGCCCTCACATTTTCTAGTGAGGGACAATAATTTAGTAACTTTCGTCATAAACACGTCATTATGAGTGATAAAACTAGAAATCCGAATGACCAATGTACGTGTTAAATTTCAGTTCAAACTACCCAAGTTGTACTCAAGATAGGCTTGTTAATAACAGTTATTGCTATAACATTAAATAGGCACACGCCAAGCATGTGCATGTGTATGTGTATACATAACTAAAAAGATTCAGTTAAATATAATTGATACACATGTACGTACATCTAAATGAAACTGCAGTCAATAGACATTAATTTACCCTTTGCACGCGTTAGACTAATTATTACTTCAAAATATTCGAACTGCAGTATTATTAGAATGGTCTCAATAGGTAGGGTGGGGGTGCAAGACGCAAAAATAAGTGTTGAAATGACTGAGTTTTAAAAATCAAACGAGTAGTTATAGATGCTAGCTTCAGTTTGCAATTCATGCAATCGCCTTTTTCTGCCATTAGATAATGCGATATTCCAAATCGAACCTAACGATTTTTCAACCGCTATTTCATTCATAATGTTATCTGTAGATTTAATTTCGATAGATTCTCTAATCAATCTCGTCACCCTATTACGATTACCTATGCTATGCTATGCATTTGCAATCATTCCAGTTAATAGTGTGTCCAGTCTCCACTACATGACGAGCATGATCAGATTTAGCAATATGTCCATATTTACACACAGTTTTATGTTCACCTCTTCTTACATTGATTGGGCGCATGTTCTCACCAAAATACATGAGACTACAATCATTGCATGGAATTCATACACTCCTGATGTTTCCAAGGAATCAATCTTTTCTTTTTGGTTAGGGAGTATAGTGCCTAGTGTAAGGGACTGTTTCAAAACAGTCATTATGTTTAATTTTAAAGCTACTGATTTAACTTTCCTACTTAATATAGAGTCCGGTAATACCATGACCTTACGCTCTTCTTTCTCCTTGTCCGCTTTTATATACCTCAAATTAAGATTAAATTTTCAAACAACATCCATCATGTTTGCATCTATTTAATGAAGAGAATAACCATTAGCCTTGGATATGTCGCGCAGTCTACCTAATCCTAACTTCCTATGCTTTATATCTGTTAATCTAAAGCTCTTCATGTTAATGACTTTAAGATACCTATTTTCATACGATATGGGTGATTGGACTTGAAATTTAGAAGCATTCCGGAAAAAAATGCTTCCTATAAATTTCTCTTTCTAATTTCTGGCCATTTCTAATTAATTTGACATCCAAAAATGGTAATTCACCTTATGATTGCCTTTCCAGAGTAAATTAATGTATATTGACTGCAGTTTCATTTAGATGTACGTAGATGTGTATCAATTATATTTAACTGAATCTTTTTAGTTATGTATACACATGCACATGCACATGCTTGTCGTGTGCCTATTAAATGTTATAACAATAACTGTTATTAACAAGTCTATCCTGAGTACAACCTGGGTGGTTTGAACTGAAATTTATCAAGTACGTTAGTCATTTGGACTCATAATGACGTGTTTATGACGAAAGTTACTAAATTATTGTCCCTCACCAGAAAATGTGAGGGCAATCTCAGTTACGTCATGTTACGTGGAGTGTATAAAACAAATAGTTAACGCTTGCAAATGGGAAATTCTTATTCAGCCACTCTAGTCTCACTCGGTTAGATGATCATAACAGTTACGGAAATGCACATACACACACATGTGACACGTGAATGTCTAGTGAAAGATCAGTCTTTAATATAAATAATAAGGCTAGAAGAAGTAACGCACTTACTTCATTAGCTTCATTTGTTAAACTAGTGATGATGGACCAACTGAAGAAGTTTGCCGATAAATGCAGCCGAAATATATTTGTAAAGAAAGAAGACTACTAGAAAAATTATAACTGCGTTAGTCAAAATGCAGATCAGGTAATTTCAATTAATCCAGTTTCGCAAATAAACATTTCATTCAAATTAAAGAATTTACTGAGCAAAAACGTGGTGTGTTAGGTGTAGATTGAAATGAAGATCTCCTCTGTTAGATGAAAATTGGAAGACAGAACAAGGATTGAAATAGTAAATGAAGACGTTAACTGGGGTAAAGTCAACGCCTCAGTATCATTATAAAAATATTGCGCACGCAGTCTTACTGCTATTTTTCCTTCCTTATAATTGTCATTATTACGAATAAGCGACTTAATATTCTTTTACAGCTCATACATATGTAGGAATATTCAGGTCAATGCAGCAGCGTAGCATCCGTCTTAAATATGGTGGTATGGCAGAGTATGTTGTTGTTGCTACCTGTACGGCAGACTATCAAACTAGATTTGTTTAAGAAATGTTGAAAACAGGCGGTATGATGGAATTTATGCTATTTGTGTAAGTATATATAATGTATGATTGGTCAAACCAATGATTTAAAATGCGCCATTCTTATACATAGATTCGGAAAGTATATTTTTGTGCTATTTAAAAATAGTTATATTTAAATGTACTATGTTGTCAATCGAGATTACATAAACGACTGCTTGGATAAGGAAATTAGACGATGCCATGCTCCAGTTTCAAGTATATCTTGTTTATCTGGGTTGCGTTTCAGTTCAATGTAACCAGGATCAGAGAGTAATATGGAAAAATGTAGATCATAGGAGCATGATCCAAGATAGACAGTGGGGGGAAACTGATATCTAAACACATATTATCCACATTGATTGTCAAATTGTTTGTGTTATGTGCTTTCCGAAAGAGGAAGTCGAAATATCTGAAATAATTTGGTGGTCAGTAGATACAAACAACTTTTGTCGCACCACAAGGAAAATGTAATTAATCGATGTTGTTGTTTGTTTCGGCTATGTGCCAGGAGGCATTAATCAATTGACTAGATGACCTGTTTTATTAGACCGATCTTCAATGTGCCATTGTTATTAAAACTTTTTTAACAGTGTTTGAGGTGGCCTCTTAAACATCCTCTCCGTCAAGTTACCTTGCTACTCGGATGGATGACTGAAACCGTGAAAGAAGTAGATTAACAATCTTGGAATCAGGTTTTATTATTCGCGAAATCGTATCTTAATTAATCACAAGTTATTTGAATGGGCGAGGTTCTGTTACAGTCTAGCGGAAATCGGGGTCCAGCAGAGGCCTGGTTAATTCTGCTTTATTGGAGTAGACTATTCTGAAACATACCCTGCTTGTAAACTGTATCGCCGTGTATGTATGCATCTTTGCATTATAGAGGCAGTGTCAAAAGATCTCTTTATTACTTTCTTGTATCTTTTGTTTGTTACTTTAAGAACTGATGACCGATAGGAGTATCATATTTAATTTTTTTTAACTGACGAGATGGTTGTTTCCTCTTTGTGACGCCATTGTTAGGAGTGACGTTTTAGTGGCTGTGGTCGGCTTATCTTCTGGTTGGATATTTATTTAGCTTTGGATCATTTGTATTCCGAGTTTGATTCCCTTAAGATTGGTTCAACATTGGGAAAGCTATTTATTTCATAGGTAATTATATCTGAGTATTTATGCTTTAAAAATAATCAGCTGGCATCTCGCACAGTCCTGTGGACATGTCTAATGGATTCCGTCCTGTAGGCGTGGGTCATTCACAGGTCTATTGCACAAATGGACCAGATTTCCTTTAAATTTATCCTAAAACGAAAATAATTATAATTAGCAACTAAGTGGAATGGCTGCATAAGTTGCGAAGTTGAGAATGGAACCCATGGCTTTGCAGATGAGCATAAGCAGTTCATAATTTAATTAAAAGATAATTTATTGTAGACCGCTAATGCGTACATTGATTGCCTTAAGGCTAAATTTCACTAGAAGGCGTGCTTTTATTGTTTCACGTCAAGTTGTCTAACGCAGCTGACGGTAGATTTGGTGACCGATTGGTTAAATACTGTGGTATTCATGTTTATATCAAACTCGAAAAGTTGATTTTAAGAATCATTGATTTAATTTAATTGTGTTACCTATATATGTGCGTAAGCTGCAATGAGTTAATGTTCTTAACTGCATAGACAATGTATGTGAGACTAGTAGATTTGAGAGCCGCATAGCTAACATTACCTTCTATATATATATATGCATTGCGGTTAGATCCTCGCTAGTCAGTTTACTGTCGTATTCTGATGATGATCATGAAAGTCTAAGCGCGTCAGTACGTTCGACTGACGATAGTTTTGGTATGTTGTTCGACGACTGGTTAAATAAAATAGGATTGGTGTTTACTTTAAGCTCACAAACTTGATTTAAAGAATTGTTGCCACCACCCGCACAATTATTGATTGTTTAATTACCTTACCAGTTATAATTTCTCTTTTAATAATACTTGGATTTTCTTACATAAGGTGAAGAAAATTGTACTTTTATTTAAAAAAATTCTGGGTCATGGATATCCTTTTAGTCGAAAAAATCTTGGTTGGTATTTGAGGCTCTATTGCACTGCAGCGATTGGCATTTATTTCTAATTTATATTTCCACACGTCAAGATTTAAAGTCTAGTCTCTTTGTTTGCTTTGTAGTGTTTAAAATCAATGCGTGATCATTCTGGCAAGACTGCGGCTGGGACTCTCAGCTCATCAATGTTTTTATCATCTTTACCCACTTCGTCTCAATCAATTATCTCAGTCGCCAGGAAGGCTATAAGTTTCGAATCAGAGTGGTGCGATAAAGATCAATTTCTTGATGTTGTCTACTGGCTTCGTCAGATTGTCAGTCTAATCGTAGGTGTAGCATTCGGCTATACACCGGTCACCGGGCTATTGGCGATTGGTGGATTCTTTGCTATTAACTTTGCTGCTGTATATGCATATTCAAATTTTTTTCAACGTATCGATTTTGACGAGGCTGCAGACGGATTTCAAGCGGAAGTTCTGAAAGAGGGGTTGATGACTGCATTTGCGACCTTCATGATATCATGGATATGCGTATATGATGGACTGTATGGCCCAAAAGATACGGACTTTTGACATTTTTGCGAATTTATCGTGGTTTAGTTTCTCTCATTTTGTTTTCTTTACAGCTTAATGACCAGGATATATTTAACTATTACTTATTTCTCTTCACTTAATCTGTTGACATAAATGTTTGTTTTCGGCATATATTTCAATGCGCTATTCGATGATCTCTTTTTCACGAAAAGAGCGGCTACCCTTTATAGTATAATTTTAACTCAACCTTAGCATTCATAATGCCAAGAGAAAGTAACATTGATGGTATTTCGGTTCCGTGACGTAAATTACTGACATATCGAAATTGTACGTCATCTGATTATGCACTTATTTTTGCGTATTGCCTGTATTTGTTGCTGGGTGAACATTAAAGTATAATTACGTGAACATGGCGGCAGACAATTTGCATGCATACACACATATAATTGAGTATATAGACATATATATATATATATATTAACGTCTGTTTGAATTTGGGGGTCTTAAACTTCACAACGTTTTGAATACCGAAATCAATGTTAGCTCGATAGTATGAGTAGAGACGTTTGCTCTATTCCACGGGTGATGACTGGCTGATTTAAATAAAAATTTATGTCATGTACTTGAGTTTCTTCTTTACTAGGTATCCATAAATCGTTTTAATCTATGTAACTATAATTTTCTATTTATAATTATTTATTTAATGAGAAAAAACTTACCGTTCGAGCTTGATAATATGCAATGATATATAATTTATGCCTTAGGCATATTTTGAATCACTGATCTTCTTAGTCATTTTCACCCAAGTTTTTGTAGCTGATTTCAAGAATAGAAGATTAAAATTCGTCTAGTTTACGCAATCGGTAATTTCTTTTCAACATTTACCGCTATGATTCTAATCTAAATAATATTATTTTTCCAGTTCTCTTTAGTCGCATTTGCCTTTTTTAATTTCCAGCGAAACTTGGCTCATTGTTTTGACTTCGTAAATTTGTTTCGACCTACTTCCCATTTTATGTATTGTTACATTACCGTCTTTATGATAATCACTATCAACATTATATCAGAAGAATATGCTAATGAATTTGTATATGTTTGTACGCATATTCGATTCTAGGTGGTAATTTTTATTTTTCTTATGTTTTGGTCGAGCTTTTTGCATCTGGTTATTGTGGTTAGGCTTTCATTATTGTTGACTTCCTTTCAATAATGGTGATATCCATACCGGAGCGATTCAAACTATCAGCTGTTGTAATTGAATAGATGACTGTTCGGGAGTCCAGGCGAGCGGCTGTTATCAAACTTCTCTAGGAGAAATTTATGCTTAAACTAAAACTTTCTCGCATTTTCTCTGCTACACAATCAAGAAGGGTAATTTGTATTAATATATATTTTCTAATTTTTCCTTGAACTACCTGCCTTGCAGACTGGTGTACTGTGCAATTGACTTGAATAAATATTGTATTTGGATAATTCTGTTTTTAATTGCTCAATACATGTGCCATAGTTTCATGCGATTTGACTTTACCGTATTGTTGTTGTGTTGTGCAAAGTTTTCTTTCTTTTTTTTGAAATTTGGTTGCGGAGTGCCAGCTTCATATTTTCCAATGCCGTGTTTTGCGTACGCGGGTAGTAGCTTTGCACGGACAGTTTCACAAATATTCGATTGATCACAATATCCAATTTAGTTTTGTCTTCGATCGGGCTGAGTTTGTATTCGTCCCAATGGAAATGCGGTTCTATCACAACTTTGTTTACTGGCAACGTTTCATAACGGAATTCCTCGTTATACTCACAATAGCAGGTTTAAGCAAATTTGGTAACCTCTATGTTTAAAACCAGTGGTGAGTCAAAAAATAAAATATAAATAGAACGGTTTCGGAACGAGGTTACCACAGTTGCATAAATCTGCTATTGTGAGTATTGTGTTGATAAATTGTCTTGAAGATGGAACGGGAATTTCCGTTTTGAAATGTTGCCAGTAAACAAAGATGTGATAGGACCGCATTTCCATTGGGACGAATACAAACTCAGCCCGATCGAAGACAAAACGAAGTTTTAAGCTACTACCCGTGTACGCAAAGCGCGGCATTGGAAAATTATCATTCTTTATTTAACTCATTTAGCATTGGAAGTTTGATGACACATGAATAAGACATGTAACTGGTTAAATCATAAAAACTGCGAATTTTTGAGTCCTCATAAAGACGGTTGGTTGTATAATGTCCCAAATCATGGTGTTGAGTAGCCACTAAAAATGCGCGCATGCGTGCTTAAGAATGCTCAATTTTCTTGTTTTATCCTTCTGGTTACATGTCAACCAATTTCTTGCTCGATATACCGTGCCGAAAATGTAACGGCATGTCCTTTAGTTCTTCTCAATCAAGGGTATACAAATATGGCATCTTATACATTGTGTTTACCCATGGTGTATGTTTTATCAGGCTAGCCGTACTTCGACACTTGGTATTCATTTACTTCATAACTAATGTTAATATCAACAATAATTTTCAATTGATAAGCTTTGCTTAGTGGCAGCAAAAATTGATAAATATCTGGTTATTTAGTGCACAACATTATATTGAAAAAAAATTTTGAACAACACAATTGAAAAATGTCGAATTTTGCCAATTATTCGTATTTTCACTGAGGGGTATAATTCTTCTTTATGGCAAATAAAGATAAGTTTTGGACAAATTTAGCTAGATAACATTATTGCATTATGTATGGCGAAATAAATATTACACATTCCATGAAACGCTCAAGCAGACGCGTAAACAATTTCAACCATAGTTGATAATAAACAATTAAATTTGTATTTTTAATATACTCTTCCTTTTCCGATAGAAGACGTGTCACACAATAGCCAAAGTTCCTTCTGATATTTATTTATTGATATTTCGACTAGTACGCCGATCGTCTTCAAAATCTGTTCTCCTTCCTTCAACTACACATCAAGTTTTACACCATCATTTAGACTTAGTGCTGTTTGTTGGTGTAAAACTTTGTGTATTGTTGAAAGAATGATCACGGATCTTGAGAACGACGACTTGGTAACCTTAGACTTGGTGTAAAGTGTAATTGACGGGTGAATTAAAAGAGATTTTCTCTATTTGCTAAAGTCGGCGACACCAAGGCTAATTCGTCTGGAATTATGGGCAGAAGATGATCCGTCTGGAGTCACCAGGGAACTTTGGTGAAAAAATTCATTGAAAGCTGGCAGCAAGGCGACGTTTAGCACAGTCTTAGATTCCAGTTTGAAGCTTGGCAGTAATGACCGTTTTAAAAGTGTTTAGCTTCAGTTCGTATCGAGTAGGCATTCATTGGGCGCAGCTACTGACAATTTGAGAACGCTTTCCTTTTCTGTGAACTAAACAGCATCGTCGGTATATTTGGGGTCAGAACGCTAGTCACCCTCACCGATCTCTAATTCATGGAGTGTTGCGTGGACCTCGGAAAAGATTCCTTCGAACGCATACGTGGACATGATTAGAGTTGCGCCACATAATGGTCTATCGCAAAAGTGTCATAAGTATCCATACTAGTGCGCATAATAGCCGATGATTAATTATAAAATGCGTCAAGTAACTGAAAATATGGCCGGTGTGTCATCATAAACATAGCTCACCAGAACATGTTGAGATTGAGTAGTCTATAAAAGCAATGTTGGTAAGTTTCTAGTATCTGTAGCGAAACTTGATAGTGCAGCGGTTTGTTTGAATTTTGTTCAGGCGTCCAATTCCTGGTCGAAAACCTATAAAGTTTTGCCTCATTTGCGTCTGTCGCTCTTCATGAAACCTAGGGTTATAGCAGAGAGCACCGTTGATGCAGCTAGAACAAAACTGATGCAGCAGTAATTGTTAGAATTGTCAGTGACATCTTTTTTATCGGAATCACATTTTCGGACGAATTCCTTCCTCCAGATCATGACACTAAGCATATGCAGACCTTTTAAAGGCTTTCCGTTTGAAATTTTTAATATTTTGCGTGAGACCGTCGATTTCAGTGGCTTCGTGCATTTTCTGGAGACTTCGAGTCTCTGAAACTTCATAAATATATTAGTTTCTTTGTCGATATTGTAACAAGGTAAACGGGGCGCTGAATCGTTAACCACATCGTTTCTAAAATGCAGTGAATTGAACACATTTCGGAGAGGATTGACGCTTCATAAACTGGAGATACTTGTACCAATTTAGTGGACTGACTACTAATAATACGTCGAATCTGAATTTAAAATTCGAAGCAGTTATGCTTTAGTGTTTCAACTCCTTAGGATTATTAAGCTATTTTTGATCGTGGTTGGCAGCTAACTATTTTGGAAGTTTATGAGCGAGGATACGATCTCTTGGTTTCGCATCAGATGTTGTGTGTTGAAGAGCTTTGGTGTTAGCAGATATTGCGATCAAGTCCGCTGGCTTCGGTGGAAGAAAAATTGAGACTTTCTTATGCTTTGCCTTCATAATATTCCAGAGGCTGTTTTGTTTACTGTCGGCTGTAGTCGCTGGAGTCCACCAAAATGAGAGTCGTTTGTAATACACATATTTTCGGATGAAGTACAGACATCGTAGCCAAAATTCTGTACCTATGAACTGACTGAACAAGTAGAGCAATCGTGGTCCTAGAGCTAAGTTGCGTACACGACATGTATGGCTTTCGCTGCAACACTGTATAGCAGAAAGGCACCATAGTATCTGATTGGATTACTCGCATTCGAATATTTGAAGTATTGCCAAAACGAGACATACTACGAATTGCTTGAAAGGCGAATCATGAGGAATTTAACTCGATACTTACTTTGTAATTGTTCAAGCTAGAGCATTTTTGGTTTTGCATTACAGAAAGTAAGGCCGATTTTTAAAAGGAATTGCGTATCATATGGCATAATATTGCTTATGTTGGAAAAACTACGATATACTTTGCTCAGAATGAACACATTGTGTCATTCTCTTAACACGTATGTCGTGTCCGCTGCCTACTCATCATTTTGTGCAGCGCTACTCTCCAAATCCTGTATACAGGAAAAGGGATGGTGCATTCTTATTTTGTTTAAGATTTCTTTATTTTAAATGAATTTCGCAACGGGCAGGTAAGTGATAAGTTTAGTGTAAAAGTGCTTGATGCCTTTCTCATAGCTATATCGGCTAGAATCCATCTTCCAGCAGCTTTTATCTCGCGTAGTCTTTTCCTAACTTGGCTTTTAATTCGCTGGAAACCACTTTCATATACGAACGCCGCTCAAGGCCAGAGGCTATATCTGATAGCTTTTTATGGAAACATTCTCTTCGTAAGTAGATTGTTTGATAGTTGATGTGTAAACGTTAACGATTATTAGATACAGGTTACCTACACAGGACAAAGCATAGACCAAAGGGCAGTCCATAACTCTCAAATCAATTAAAGCTTGTGTTGCGACCCTGGTTTGTGAAATGGCACGACAGGTATAGCTGGTTTACGTACGTATTGAGAGGCGAATAGAAAAGTATTTGCCAATATGATAGACGAGTGGTGAGGGGACACCACTTGTACCAAATTCCCAAGAAACTCCATGAAATGTCACTGGAGCCGGCTTATCTTCCAAAAGGAGTCAGCCGCAGTAAAGTAAAAGTAAGTAATATGATAGGCCAGAATGGGACATTGTTGACTACTCAAAGCAATTTTGGTTTCCTGGAGACATGAAGTTGAATATCGCGATTGGGGAGTTCGCAATTCGTGAATTACTAAATAGCTCGCAGGACAAAAAGCCCTCACATTCTTTGAGTCAATAAATAAAATATCTTTAGCTTGTGGCGCACACAGCTGTGGTCACATAGATTGTCTGCTATTCACTGCAATAATAAATTGATTCTACTTTACAAGTCGACTTATAAATGTACATAGTCTTTCAGAACACAAGCAAACTACTTTTCAATAGTTAGTATTATTTTGCTCATTTTTTCCGGTTCTGTGACTAATTTTAAGCTTTTATTTCTCCTATGAAACTACCTTATTGATGATTGGTAGCTCGTTTAGAATTAACAAATATAGCTTCACTTTTTCTACTGTTTTGCATTATTATTTCAGCTCTGTCACCTAAACAGTGTCCTGCATTACCTAATCCGGTGTTGAAGTTTGTAGAGCTATTTTACTTTTGCTATCTTCAAGTGTCTACATCGGCATCATGTCGTTTATTTGCACCTGCTATCTTTACAATGCCTTATTAACCGGTCGGTTCACCATCTGACAGCAGATTTAAAGGCCTTTTTTGGGTTTTCTTCTGAGCGAATCCAAGGTAATTTAACTCGATACTTGCCTAGCTATTGTTAAAGTTAGGTTAATTTCGAGTTTTAATTGCGGAAGGGTGAGCAAACTTGTATATGAAATTGCTTACCTAGTAATACATTATTGTTCAAGATGGGAACAGTAGTGTATAATATTTTCAGAATGAACAAATCGTGTAATTCCTGCAAAAAGTGCTTCGTGTCTGCTGACTACTCTTAGGTTGGTGCGGACGCCTATATTATTATGTGTGACAGATGGTAGTTTTGATATTTTTTGTGTCAGATTAGAAACAATGGGGATTGGAGTTTATCTCAATCTCGCAAACTATATTTAAAGAAATGTCATCATCTTCCGCGTAGTGAATGCTTGTTTAAACAATGCACTTTACGGTTGCCTAGCCTTAACATTCGGATTTCTTTATCGTCAACTGAGGCATTCGTTCAGTTTGATTTTAATTTCAATTAAGAGCAAAATTTACGAATGGACTAGTTCTATTCGTTTGGTATTTGATGCATAATTTTAGTCTCACATGGTTAAGGAACGCAGATCTCATTCGCAGGGCGCTGTCTAAAATGACCGCTTAAGAGCTTGCTCGCTAGTTCATTAAAACACTTCTGTGAATCTCTGGAGCGGAAAACAACTTTGAGTATTATTAACCATAATTAAAGTTTTTAAAGTGAAGCTAACTGTTAAGCTGCACTGCTTTTTTCTTAATATTGCTTTAAAATCTAGAAAATGGAGTGGAGATAATAATTAAATATCAGGTTAATCTTACCAATAGATTGATTTTTCCGATGATAATGGCAAGCTTTCCTTCGGTGTTTGCTTGTTTTGGAGAACTTAGTATTAACAAGCGGTCCAACTCTAATTGTAATATTAAAGTTGCTATTATACAATGCCGTTATCAGCTCAAATCAGTTTACTATTTCTCTTTATTAGTTTTCAATGCTATGCATAATATCTTTTAGCATAGTCAGCATGGTCCAACTTAGTTGTATATTTTGGAATATTTTTTGTTTGCTGAGAACTGATGTATCTGTAATTATATATTGGGTATTGCGTAACTCGTATCATGGACAATCAGGCTGGATATGCCAAAGCTAGCATAACAACAAATATTATTTCAAGCAGACATGCATTTTGGTCTTACTGGAGACAAATCAATAGGATCTGGCACCATGTTCCGAGTCAACAGAATGGCAAACAAGCCATAATAAAATAAAAAATCCAAAATACGCACGGTGGACGTCCAGCCGCCTTTACTGATTCACCTGTAATATTTGAGCCAAAGATTTTTTATTAATTGCCTCTAAGAATATGAAATATTTTGCTTCGCGACTTTCTCAGTCTTATGCAGCTGACCAACTGCACAAGCGTAAAATAAAAACTTCCTCTAAGAGACCAAAATTTCTTTGATTGATCTACCATGATTCATTTAAGCCTATCGAATGATATCTCGTTTGGTCTATACCTGGTCACGCGCAGGCAACATGGATCGTTAATGTTTACGCGTCCATTCTCAGCCATTCTGCTTACAAAATGAATACCTCCTTTCAAAAGATAATAGATTTAGCCTCTGGCCTTATGCAGCGTTCGTAAATCGAAAGAGTTTCCAATGATTTGAATACCAAACTAGGAAAATGTCCACGGGAAACAAAGCTGATGGTAGATGGACTCTGGTTGAAAATAGCTCTGACAACATTATTTCGCACTTCAACTATGCTTTTCACATTTGCCCGACTGTTGTGAGGTTACTTTATTAGGACTACTGACGAAAATATGCCACAAGGTGTAGCTTTGTTAACGATGTAGATGGAACAATGACAAGTAATCAAACACAGATTAATTAAATTTTAGGACGCGAGAGCGTACCACTGGTGCCATACTTATTAGAGAAAGGTATCTGACTCGTATTTTGACCGTTTGAATCAAGCTTAAATTCTTCTCTACGTATTCTGCCAGAGTATCCTTTCACTTAAAACGAATACAAATGTGTAGAACATCTTCATAAACGCATACCTCTGCTGCACCTCCTGTACTTCCAGCTTGTATCGTACCAAAATTTTAAATCAACTTGTGTTTCTTTTCTGACAATAAATTCCGAAAATTCTGTTGCAGTTTTTGGTAAGGTCATAGCACCCTCAATATGTGGCCTTAGCTGTGAATCTAAGGGAAGTTCACACATTGGTAAGTAAGCTTCATAAGGAGTTTGGTGTCAGCTATGTAGCGTTTAAGCACCAATACTTGTTTAATGTTGTTGATGATTTGTAAGCAGTGTCGAAAAGTAACCATCTCTGCGAACTGTGCATTGAGATCGGCTGTATTATCGTTTGTCATTCTACCAAGTGTGTACTGCGAGTTTCGTCGATCACCTTCAAAATCTCCTCCATCCGCCACATATTGCTATCGGCGTGATTAGCTATGAAGGTGTCTCGATTTTATTTAGAAATTGGCTTGGAAACTCATACTTCTGATGAAGTCAAAGATATTTGCTGTTTCATGAAACGCTACCGCGCTTCCGGAATCGATGACATTATGTTGTTATGCTGCCCGTTTACGCAAAATATTACGTTAGCAAACCTACCATTTATCGTGGTACCAGTTCGCCTTGTGTGGCATTCGTTCGATTTGGTGTATGTTTTTGTCAGCTGTGCGTCAGTAAGCATTAATCAAATCAAAATTTATGAGCCGTCCAGCTCCATTCAGCCGTTTTTTGATTTGTCAACACCTTCAGAATTTGTTATGGATCACTGATTACCATGGTTGGAACATTGCTTGTGAAAGCCTGATACATCCTACTTTTAGCGCTATCAAGACAACTGTGATGGAAAGCTTTATTCGCAGAATGGATAGATTAACCGGCTGTTAGCACCGTATATATTTTTTTAAAATTTACATTGCCTTCGAATATTAAACAGTATATTTATAATTAGGAAGAAAGAAAACATTAATAACAAAATGGATAATGGCCATTATCTTCTTTTTAATGAATGTGTTTTTTCTTCCTAATTATATATATATATAGGCTTATGTATGCATATCTCAATGTGTCAGCTTGCGCCTTGTTTCTTGCAAGCGCCATCTTCTGATTTTTGTTTTGAAATAAGGAAGGGAGAGAGGAGGTCAAAATATTTTGCAATCAAATGTAGTGTATGATTTTCCATATTGGTTTATTGTTTCATCTTTTCTTAATGCAAGTGTTTATTAATTTTTGTCGCTCCACATGTATTTATTTATTAATAACTAAACCAACTGTCTTTCTAGTCTTGCAAATTTTTCTCCTAAACTTTCATTAGTATTCATTTTCTCCATATAGCGTTCACAATTCATTCAAATGTAATTGAATTCTTTAGTTATAAACTTATTAAAATGGTGAAGTTCTGCTTTAAGTGTGCTTGTCTTATTAATAAAAAAGTAGAATTTTATTAATGTAGTGAAGATAACGAGATACTGGTTCCTAGGCCCGTATTTTGTGCATAAAAGCCAGTGGTTTGGTGATACAAATATGTACTTTTCCATATAAACATTGTAGATGCAGAAAATCTAGTTATATACTCACAGCTTAGCATGTTTATATTTATTGTCTATTACATGGAATAAACCGTTTTGGTATTGCGTAACATAAAACAGAAGGAGAATGTTTTACCTTGTCTAGTATACAAATCTTTACTGAGCGAACATGGTTTATAAAGAGAAGGGCGGGCGGTTATTAGAACTGTCGACCAAAGCGTGTAACAGCAGCAATAATGTATTACCTGTCCAGAGGTTAGTAACAGACGAGGTGCATAATGTATTAAAAGTAAATCATGGTCTAATGTCTTATCGAGTTCGTTAGTAAGCACTATTCGAAATGACAAATTGTCTTGAGGACTCCATACAGTTTTTAACAGTAATTATATATGGTCTGAAATGCATCCATACGGCAGAATTGGTTTAACAACTGTTTAACTAAACATGTATGTAATTCTGTCTGATATCGCACTGTATGAGGTAATTTTAAATTTGATTTTTAATTATTTATAAATGCCTAATCTCCTCGTTTTATAACATACATTTGAATTGGCATAAAATTATTAACTGGTGTGGTGATTCCAATTCACTATGTAGCGGTCGTTAATTGTCTCCTCTAAGCTAACTCGTTAATTTCAGGAGAAAGCTGTTTTAATCTGGCCTTGTTATTAGTGCACTGAGTGTTATTAGATTTCTGATGATGGTACAGGGAATGAAGTACAGAAACGTCATGCGACCACGACCGGATAGATTTTTATTTCCAGTGGTTATTAAGAATGGTGTAGAAGCATTCAGAGTGACGAAGCGAATCGGCACCCAGCCACTAAAAAATGAACACGACCCGTACTTATAAATGAGGAACAATCTGGTTATTGTGGAACTTAGATTGCAAGTCATAAAAACACGAAAGAAAATTGTGGATATGTAGAATTTGATGATCGCACTGTACATATGAATTACCGAAACTGTATACACGTAATAGTAGAGCTTGTGTTGCACTTTTCCAACAAATTTACTGGGAAAAGGGGATAATTTTTTTATTCCAGTGGACAAAGAGGTCTATATAGACAGTAAACAAATATTTATATATATATATAAATATACTAGTCCAGGAAGCTAAACAAGACCGAACATTTAAACAATTTTGAATTGGCTCGGAAAGCCCCATGGTAAAGCAGGTTCACGAACAAATTATTACTTTTGAACATTTCCGAACGACTAATATTTATTGCGCTTGCCTCTAAATAACAAAGCATACTCGCACCCCTAGCCTTAATCAAAACTTGAATTTTTGCGGGATGCCAGCATTACATTCTGCAATGCCGCGTTTTGCGTACGCGGGTTGTAGCTTTGCACCAACAGTTTCACAAAGATCCGATTGATCCAATTTCCCTGTCCGTATCTGTTTTGTCTTCGATCGGGCTGGGCGTGTATTCGTCCCTTTCTTCCGAAGGCTTCAACATCGTTCATACTAACCATTGGATAGAACCGCATTTCCAATGGTTAGTATGAACGATGTTGAAGCCTTCGGAAGAAAGGGACGAATACATGCCCAGCCCGATCGAAGACAAAACAGATACGGTAAGGGAAATTGGGATCAATCGGATCTTTTTTTCGCATTTCGCATTTTTCACAAGACGCAAACAGGTTTTGTTATGGACGTACGTGCAACACAAATCTTACTTTGCACCGACAAAGCTGGTATGTGCCTCGACAAGCGTGAATTCAATTTTGTACTGCATCTGACTACGTATAATTGTTCACTGGAACAATTACAATTGTAGATGACTTGGGATGCAGATTTAGGTTTGACTTTTTCTTTCGCACTGGGTAGAGAAAATATGGTGCTAGATATAATTAGAACTAGTTCAGCTGCAAAATTTGTGAATGCCAACGCGGAACGCAGTTTATCATTTATGCGCTTCATTGCCTCGTCAACTTTTTATTGTAGGTGAGTATACACCCGTTTTTTATCAACGGTACTAACATATAAAACCGGTTTTATTTTAGCATTAGTTTTATACATTTCTGCGCAATGTGGTGGGTAACCATCAATTATAAGAGTATTACGCACACCCTCCAAATCAGTCTGAAAACAGCCAGGCAAATAAACACATAAGGCCCTATTGCGCAATTCCTTAATCAAGCCATTTGCTATTTCAATGGGGAGTAGCTGTTAAAGTGCAAATATTGCACTGTCCAAGTTTTATTATGGAAGACTGATCTTCTTTTACATTTGAGCAGTGCACCGAGAAAGGATAGAGTTTCCTCCTCTTAATTTTACACTGTTAATCGAAAATTTGTATGATATTTATTTAATTTACTAAGCTGTGATTCGGCATGCACATGGCTATCCAAGACTAAAAATATACCATCACCATAACAGTTATATAGTTTTATTTCATAAATAGTTCACAATTCTTTTTCAGCAATGTGCATATTAATATATTTGGCATGATCTGAGGCATAGCCGAACCCAACTCTAGAACACCTTTTGTCTTTATTGTTAAGCATTGAAAATGAATTTAATACCTAAACAGCAAAGATAAAGTAATCTTTGCATACACACTTCATTCAATTTAATATTTTGGAAATTCTACAGATACAGAAACTCAATAATTTCCTTTAACGGTACATAACTAAAAAATGATCCAACATCAAAAGTACACATACAAAGTTTTTTAACGCTCAATTTATCTGATGTTTCAACAAATTCAAAGGAATCTTTCAAGCTGCATTCAGATAAATTATTCCTCACTGGCTTCAATATTTTCGCCAACCATTTAGCTGATTAATGTGTTCGCATATTAGTCATTGAAAAATTGTTCTTAATGGAATACCGTATTTGTGTGCCGTCGACAAATCATGAAATCTGAGTATCTGTGTTCCAACCGGCTTCAGTTGCTCGTGTTCGACGTGTGTGATCAGCCCATATTGCATCAAATAGGACAATTCCGTCGAAACACTCGGTTTTTCATTTATATAACTTTTAGCGTCAATTTCAAATTTTTGTTTAGAAATCAAGCCATTCACCTTAGAAGCCCGATCCATGACGACCAAACCAGATCTATGGCCTGCTTAAGGAATGAGACTATTATGATCTTTAGCCAAATAACGTAAAGATGTCATACAGTTTTTTAAACTATTTAATGTTTTGGAAGTTGAAATAATGCTATGTTCATGTCTGTTCACTTTGTACCTGGTAAAGGTGGGAGTTAGTTGTCATGTTCTATATGCTGTTGCTAGGATTTTCCTATATTTTTATTCAACCTTATCGTTTATATATTCGATAGTTGAAGATTACGGCAAAATTATAAGCTTAAATTCACTGTATCACTCATGTATTTTATATATCGTAGCAAGTAATATTTAAACGCCACCAAATTAACTACAAAATGTAACTTTTACTATTCAAACTGGTTTAAGAACGATTGTGTATTAGGTGTTGCGCACCTAGTAACAAATTAGTTCAAGTATGACCAGAAGGATAAAACAAAGACAGCATCAACAGTAAGTATAATCTCGTGTACATTAGTTTCGTGCTTATTGGCGACTCATTAGTACGAACCAATATTACACCCTTTACTCACTATATATTTGCGTGAGGAATGTGAGAAAATAGGGCGGTACAATTTCCTATGCGGATTTGTGTACTGTCCAATTTCCCCACATTCCTCGCACAAATATATACAGGGTAAATGTATTAATACTACTCATGAGTCGCCATTAAAAACGAAACGAATGTGTACGAGATTATACTTTCCGTTCATGCTATCTTTGGTTTATCCTTCTGGTCAAACTTGAACTAATTTGTTAATAGTTGCGCAACTCCTAATACGAGACTTTATATGAAGTTTCATTCACTATTGCAGGTTTACACTTTCGTATAGGAGATTGTTCGGTCTTATTTGCCAAAAATTCTCACCAACGTATATAGTGGGTAAAGGGCGTAATACCGGCTCCTTCTGATGGGTCGCCAGTAAGCACGAAACGAATGTGAACGAGATTATACTTTCCGTTCATTCTGTTTTTGTTTTCTCCTTCCAGTGTACTTTTATTAATTCGTTACTTTGCGTGAAACACCTAATACACAATTGCATATATATTAGGTTTCCGCCACAAACGGTATCTACTTGTTTAAGGCAATGTTTTGTCAACTACTGGTAAATAGAACTGTTAAGTAATAGTCAAGTTTTGAAGAAGAAACATTTATAGTTGAGATAGGTAAATCGGCATTCTTAATCTGTATTTTAAAAGTCTCATAATAAAATAGGACCAGAAGGATAACACAATGTCAGTATGAACGAAAGGTATAATTTTATGTGTACATGCGTTTCGTGCTTACTGGCGACTCAAAAGTTGGAGCCGCGACTGACGGATGTTCAGAAATAGTTTTAATTCTCAATTTTAGTGAAATTTAGCATATCTTGAAATCTATTGTGTTGGTACCATGTACCGATTTGGCAACCATAATGTTGGTATCCTTATAGTTTCAGCATATATTATATTTAGTGAGTTAATGAAGTCTTATTATGAAGTTAACTCCATTACAACTTGTATGAACATCCGTATAGGTGCTGTCCCACATTCTTTGACCAGTTATATGGTGGGTATAGGGCGTAGTACCTGCTAATGATGAGTCGCCAGTAAGCACGAAACGTATGTGTACACGAGATTATACCTTTTGTTAAGTCTGACGTTGTTCTATACTTCTGTTTCTATTTGAAATACTTTGTTGCTATTTGCGCAAAGCCTAATTCAAAACGGCATTTATATTAGTTCTTTGCGACAATCAATGTAAAAATTTACGCTTGCAGAAAATGAGAATAAACTAAATATCGATAACTCCGTTGATTGTGGCTTTCACTTGATTGGTCGAGTGAATAACTTGGTTTTACTATAATTTAGTTCATTACTGGTACTAAATTGCGCCGAGGTTTTAGGCGTTGTGTATTCTTGTACGCTTCCAATCGCATAGATTGGTTAATTTTATAATCTCCGATGAAGCATATTAATCATCAACAAATTGTGTTTTCTCATCTCAAAACAAAATACACAAATTAACTTTCAGTCGTATTCAATGCCGGTGGGGCATAAAAGCTTTCTTTACTCAGCCAGTCGGGTTAGATCACCCGGTGCCGGTGTCCCAAATCGGGTTGCGCTGGATGGTTCAACGTTATGGCTGCGCGTGACCTCTGTGTCTTATAACAAATCAAACTATCCTTCCAGCACACATAAAGCTGCCGTTAATCATTCGGATATATACGAGCAGCTAGACTGTGATTCTGATTCGTCAAATGAAGCAACTCTTCCCTACTGTATCCTGTGCTATGCATCTCCTTTATCAGCTGTATGTAATTCGGTACGTTTTACTTTATGCTATTCTGATTTTACAATAGTGATCTTGTGGAGGGCCGAACGATATAATTATATATATATATTCTTATAATTAGGAAAACACAAATAACAAAGTGGATAAAGGCCATTTATTTCGTAAATACTAATCATCTCTTATACAATCATACATATTTATACATTTTGGGTTTTCAATTGATTATGCTAGTGGTAATCATAGTGGTAATTATAAGAATACTGTTAAATTAAAAAGGAATGGACATCTATATATATATATATATATATATATATATATATATATATATATATATATATATATCATTTGTATGGGTTTCCATTTGATTTTGTGGGTGGCAACCAGTCTACCTCGGTTTTACTTCTATTTCTTGTTTTGGTTAATTAGTAAATGTATATACGTATGTATCTGTGTGTTCGTCTGTTTGACTATTGGAGTATTTTTCGTTGTGTTGCAAAGTGATATCTGAAATCTGGTCATTCTTGTATTGATAGACAGATAGCTAACCAACTGTTCGCATTGTTAGGTGTTATGTGTACAAATGTCTTTTCCCCGAGTATCGTCTTTCGTTTCTCCTTGTCCTTCAAATTGTTCTGCCACTTTGGTAACAGCGCAGGGTGTGCGAATTGCAGTATTGAGTGTTTGTTTTGTTTTTTTAAATTTCTGTCGCTGCTAACAGTGGTTGTTATAAGGTATGTGCAGCTGCGTTTTCTTCTTCAGTTTGTTTCCAATCCAATCAAATATTTGTTGAGGCTGGTCTAGTGGGAGTTAGGTCTTGCCTGGGCTCTAGTAACTTGTTGCTGGCTATTGTGATGGCGTGATTTTTATTATAAATATGTTATCAGTATAAAATTAACACTGCAAAGACTAGCAAGACAGGAAGCCTTTGCATTGTAAAATCTCTTCGTCAGGTGGATCCTATTCAGCATCACTTTCGACTTTATGTTCTTAGCTGATATCTTTGATCTGTAATTATAAAACATACACAACATGCCGCCTGAGGAAATGGTATCGAATTTAAGTTTGTAATGGCAGAATCTGATTTTGTGTAGTTTGCCAGTATAGACTAAACTCTGCATAAAACAGAATATGTAATTCATCAAGTAGACCGGGTTCATTTTCATTGTGCATTCATCGATTACTAACTAGAATAGCCAAAATTGGATAAAATCAGTGTACTAATTCAGTTTCAATTATCGTCCTATTTCCACTAATACTGCCGTTATGTGGTAAACTGAAAAATAATTGCATGGCAGGTCATGACAGTTCTTTGAATCACGTTTGCGAGCTTGAGGTAAATTCCAATCACATTGTAACTAAACAGTCGCACAAACTAATCTAACCACCGCCCGTCTCACATACTGATGCGTTTCGACCTTCCATGATCATTATATGAGTACGACGGCAAATTGACTGGCTATGATCCAACCGCAATGCACGTATAATAAAAGCAAAATTCGATGTGCGACTCTCATCACTTTTAGTCGTGCATACGTTGCACTGGACTAGAAATTTCGGTTGCACAAATTCTGTGCAGTGAAGAACATGCCTTTATATTTTTTCACGCGTATATAAGTTATGCATTATTTTTCTTGCTATTTTAACTAAAGTTATCATGGACTAAATTCAGTAGATTTCGCCACCAAACAGTTTTCGATTTTCCAGATAGGCTTATGCCCAGTTAGATATATATATATATATATATATATATATATATATATGTATGTATGTATATTCTAGGAACCAGAAAATAGATCTGTAATGCCACAAAAGTTCAGTTTAAATTAACATATTTCCCCACGAAAGAATAAATTATTATATTATATGATCATGGATTATAAATTTAAAGCTAAACTCATCTCTCTATGAAACATTTAATTTAATGACCGTTAACGAATGACCAGATGTCCCGCAACTAAAAATCGTTATCATAAACAGATGCATTGAATAATTTTCCATTGCAAAATCCAAACCATCCATACATATGACATATAATACACGAATATTTGGCCATATGGAATAAATAAATCTATTGTTTCACTCATTAATAATATGATATTACTGGTCTAAGTTTGTATTGATATATTCCTTTTATGTATTAGTGTACATTGTGATGTCAGTATGCATGTAGTAATGTTCATGCTTACATGCATATATATACTACCTGGCTCGTAATCTTCGCTCCTTTTTAGTCCCTCATTTTGCTCATCATGAAAGTGAGCTGAACCAAGCCATATAGTATTATATCAACAAACTTACATTCATTCACTTGTTAAATGATGTTTGCTTAACTTGCAATGAAAGGCTTTTTGTAGTTTAAATTATTTTAAATATTGCGGCACTATCGCACAAACAAATTCACAGATAAATTTACTCGCGTATTTTCGATGAATCTGCCTTCTTCCTGACAAATCATTTCTGATATATATATATATATATATATATATATATATATATATATATATATGGTACGTCCTTCTTGTCACGTAATTTTATTATTAAATCTCGAAGTTAGAATAAAAATTCTTAAAAAATAATATAGTAATGTTAAACCAACGAGAGAAATGTTACTGAAAATTATCTTCCAATCAGGTGTTAAATCAGTATACAGTTCACTGAAAAATATTCAAAGGTTCTAGCAGCAAAGCCAGACAACATGTCGTGCCGTTGAAATGTCTATGTTAGTTGATTGCATGGACAGATTTGTTAGAATATTATTTTCTATTGTTCGACTAACGTCTATAGTACAAATATTATCCTGAAAATGAAACTCATAAAAGTCTTTTAGGCGTGTGTTGTAGGTGGCAGTTGAATGTTGTAAGGTCAACATTTCAGGTTATTGGTACTTTTTGCTTGTGTTTGGCTAATGACAGTAATGCTCGAGTTGATGACTCAGGAAACGTACAATCACTACTCAGAAAAAGGGAACAAGGAAACAAATGTTCTAGCAAAATGAAATGACTTAAGAATGAACGCTAGGTTTACTTTAATAAAATGAACATATATATGCATATTTATTTGTTTTGTATTAAGATGTCTGCAAAAAATGTTCAAAACTCGGATGTGTCCATACAAGTTACCGAGTGTTCATATTTCGTATTGCCTAAATTAGTTAATGAATTTGGATAGGGTGTATTTTGATTCACTAATAAGCTCATAGTGTGAATATCTTGCCTTTCGTTTCAAAACAGGTCTGTTTTCATTCAAATGACTTGATATGCCTAACTTTGGGACAAATGCCAGATATCAGTCTCAATGTGATGCAACCGGAGTTGACTCATGCTCGAAGAGTATCCGCGGTTGACGTTGAGACATTCGCTAAAGGTTGGTTAAATAACTGAATGTAATTCGTGTCATTAGTGCACGTAGTCACTTGCGTTGTTCTCCCTACATTTGTGTGGAGATAATGATATTCCTTTATTCATAAAGCATATCTACTCATCAGCACGCTTATTTACAGGATTCTGATTATGTATCATCATAGCAGCCAGAGTAGCCATCTTATTTCATAAACGTGTCATCACCTTTTCTATATTTGAAAAAAATTATAACATGACAGTTTCGAGTAAAATGGTCACGTAGGGGGTATCTAATATGTAGATGTGAACATAAACATCTATCGAACTGCTTTAGACTAATTGGTTATTTCTATGATTTTCTACCATTCTGATTTGGTACTATTTTGAGCATCAGAAATTTTTTTAAACTTTAAATTGGCCACCCATTTGAGCTCTCAATATAATATGTTACAATTTTAAATCCTTTGATAAATGGTTATTAAAGAAGACAATTAAATACATAAACTAAAATTAATGACCATATAGATCAGACAGTGGAATGCCATTGGAATGAGTTGTACCAGATTCTGGAAATTAAACAATGCTTGTTCTCTATCCAGGACGCGTGGCTGCTACTTCTGACTACTGGATTTAGCCATGGTCATTTCGATGCCAGATTTTGCTCTGTACGGCCGCTTTTTTTTCAATCATCCAAATCCCCGTACGCTGTTCTCGATCTTTATGAACTCTTTGGAAGATTGTAGCATTGAAAAAATTGTGGGCAGCATGGATTGGGTACATTTCTTGATAATTTATTGGAATGCTTGTGTCTGCTTTCTAGTAGTTTGACACCAAAAAGTTAATCTTCGAAATTGTCGGAATAGATTCCTTTTTTAAATGCCCCTCAAGAAAAGACATAAATTCTGGTGGCTCTGCAATGCCTCATGGGGTCAGAATTCTATTCTTTCAAAATTAGGAGCTTGCATATTAAGATCTAGCGTGTGTTTAAAACCCCCTGTTATTACTAAGATATCTGAACGCCGCTGAAGGTCTGAAGCCACATCTAATAACTTTTCATAGATTGAATGCTGATGAAGAACAGCAAGGCTGAGAGTTGAAGCGTTTGCATTCACTGTGCCAGGGATAAGATTTTCTACGCAAAACCTAACGTTCATAGGACGAGTTTGTTTACTATAGCACTGGATACCAGAAGGGTCATGCAATACCTGGTTGAGTCACCGGCGCAATAATAAGGGAAAAAACCGATTTTTCCCCCAAACGAGGCCTAAATGGTACATTTTGGAGTATTCAAAGCATTTATAGTGCCCTGACGAAATGTAATTTGAGAGTCGAACTTGTGCAGTTCGACGGTTGTGATGAGTGGCTAGGGCCTCCGCATGTAAGCAGCCAAGGTATAGATCATCCTTAGGCTTAAGCGACACAAGAGGACCAACAAAGGCATCCAAATGTCCATCTTGCGCATATTAGCGTATGCTCTGCTCCAGTTCAAATTGTGTAGCTTTGTCAGTCACATTTTCTCTAACTTACTATAGAGCATGTACATCTGAGCAAGTCTTTCACGGATTCCACCGACGCAACAGGGTGTTGGATCAGAATGAAACCGTACTCCAATTGGAGGCTTTAAGTATTCATCGTATTTGCTTATCCTTCTTAGATATTTTGACAATATTGGCTCTTTTCCAGTATCGCGTGCACACCTAAATTAAAATACACATGAACACATCCTTGTATACATGTCTAAATAGATCTATAATAATACTAATGCGAACTTTAATAATTACAGATTCATACAAAAGTTCATACAGATGTTCAATAATAAATACTTAGATGTAAACACGTAAATATGCAAACGGCTTCTATAAAGCATATAATGTCTTAGAATTTTCAGTTTATTTAGTCAATGACTGTAAAATTACCTTATTGTCTAATGGCCTCAAACTTTATGCTTTGTCTGCCGCTATTGTTATAATTTAATTGCTCGTAATTTAAAAATGTTCTGTGTTATTGCAGTGGTCAGCGTTTGTTGAACCACCACATGTTGCTCCATAATCCTATGGACGTCTTAATAGTCTGTCTTCTATACTGTATGTCCATTTTATCTAGCGGTGGAACAATTAGCGAAATCCAGCTAGAAGGCCTGTCTCAGTCTCAATGAAACGGAAAAGTCGTCAATAATCTGCTTTAATAATAGGATTTAGAGATTCATGCTAAAACACAAATCAACTCATGTAAAACGGGTTATTAGTCAACATAGAAACAAATTACAATGGTGGCTCAGTGGTTAGAGCAACATATTCCGATCGCAACCTTGATTAAAATTAAAAAGAAATTACATGGCATAAGCTGCTCGCCTTCACTTCGGTCACGACTCACCTAGGCCAAACGGCCTTCTGCAATTCATGCTTAAACGTCGCGAAAATTGACCGAATTCATCTATACGAGTTGCACAGCCGTTTGCAATTCACGTTATATCTCGCGAACAAATGACTGGATTCAACTGGGTCAAAGGGGTCTAGTGCACTTCTGGTTTTCTACACTGCGTAGTGGACTCTCATGCGTCGGCCTCAACATCGCAAACCGATGTCGCCTCGATTATTAAATTAACATAAAGCGGAATAGAATCAGACTTGGTCCCCGTTATAGTGGCCAGCGCCCTTTGAACTACCACAGTTATCTGTTACTGTATTGAGCTTATATGTTTTATACGATGGATTTTTATATAATTTTGTTAGCTTCAAGTGTAATGTTAGCATAGCCAACATGAGCTGCTAGAGCTCGTCTGACCAATTTTATAATGGCTTCCGCCTTATTGCTTAAATTATACTTTCATAGGTAGACTGAGAAATATGTCTCCTTTGGTGTGGGTTCCATAACGGTCTATTCGATAAGGCTGGGTTAACGAAGCCTCTCCACGGTACATTATCACTACTTGCGCCTAACTAAGTCTCTTTTGGTTAGTGAGTGTACGGTGTCGTGTTATCAAGTGCCAGATAAATCCAATAATGGTATCCTAAAATTAGACTGCTGTTCCGTCTAAGTTTGGGAATTTGCTCACATTTGGTAACAGCGCAACGTTTAGCATAAGCTAAAGCTTTTGATATTTCTAAAAGAATCGCCTTTATTTCCATTGCTATGAAATTTTAATTAATTTTCTGCATAACTCTCTCGACTGTTTTGATTAGTTGTGAGTATATTAAAATATAATTGCAATTTACCTGGATCACGCGTTAGATATGCTTCTATAACTTTTTTTAATCGCGTGTGCTGGATATGTCTTATTATAACATCTGTTAATATCTCATATACTTTTAATTTACATCTTTTTCATCGAAATGCCTAAACTATCACTTTTTTCTCTCGTAGAAATAAAAAACGGCAATCAAACTCATTGGAGAGCATCTTTGGAAAGTGTTCTGGTTGGCTCAATGGTTAATGATCAAATAGCATTGGTTGGCAAAATAATCAACAGTATCAGTGAGGATATTAAGGTTTGTGTGTTTTTTTATTACTTTAGCAATGCAAATGAATTATACTAACTGTAATAATAATAATCATATTTGTGTGTTAATCATAAGAGTAATTACATAAGAATGCTTTTCTGATGCTTTAGTGCCTATTAGTCATACCATTTATTGATTTGTGTGGATCGTAGCCGTTGAAATTTTCAGTCTGATGAATGGCGGGCTCAGTGTAATCAACTAGGGGATGGTAGCATGAACCTTGTCGGGTCTAATATGACACAACCATCATCCCGCTTCTTGTGAAGTCTCAAATTTGGTCTAACTACGTAGTAAAACTTTGTTTTAAATGGGTAGTGACGGAATGAGATCAAGCGTGCCAGATGCGAAGGGCAGGCTTCAACTGTTGAAGGAAAATATGGCCACATGTGTCTGGATTGATAGTGTTCATCAGCTTTGGTTGGCAGTCTGTCGAAGAGAGTGAAAACTCCGATTACAAATCATCCCCACTAGGAGTGAGCTTAGTGTTCTTTTACTGCCTGAATATTACCTTGAACAATACGAGCTATAATGATATACACTGCATCGGCTGTCGCGCAGTATAGAAGCGGTCGCCTTATCTGCTAAGTCATGCAGAATTGATAAACGTAATTCGGCTACTTCAGACGTCTCCATTTCCAATTCTGTCTCTTTTCCTTCTCGTGTCTCTTAATATAATAATAACACTCTTTTAGGTGTTATTAATATGGTCGGTGCTGATCATATCACTGAGCCCAATACCAGATATCCAAATATCGAAGCTAGTTCAAGTCAACTACGATTCATTAAACTTAGTTTAGGTTTTAACGTCAGCGAATTTAATGTGCGAACATTAAAACAAAGTGGACAAGAAGTAGCTCTTGCACGTTCGTTGAATAACTTAGAATTCAACATATCTTGTCTATCTGAAACCAGAATACAAATTCCTACGAACATTACAGATCTGGTTGCTCCATCATTATCTAAGCGTTATTGACTTCAGACCTCTGGTACAGTGAAATTTTCTCAATTCGAACAATGAGACTTGCGTATTATACTTAGCTTTCGGTCTGAAGTTGTTTAGCTGAATGAATCTTCATAAACAGACGACGTTGTGTGGCACGCTTAAATATATCTATTAAAATCAATGCAATAAATCTTAATCAACGTTGCATTTTTCGTTGTATCTGCATATGCTCTCGCCGATTGCAACACAGGTAACAACAAAGAAGATTTTTACTCAGATTTTAGCTCGTTAGTATGAAAAACAAAAAGTTCAGATATAGTCTTGGTTATGGGTGATATGAATGCTCAAGTATGGCGACTAGGTAACGCGGAATTTCATTTTGGTGGAAGATAAACTTTAAACTCGATGCGCATCAATAATGGTGAGCGACTGTTGGATAGCTGCATAGAACAGATTTTACTTAAGTAGTACAATCTTCAGACACAGTGCAAGACGTTTCGCCCCATAGCGTCATCGAGCCCCCGTACAACGATGGACTCAAATAGATCTTGCAGCAATTAGTCAAAGATGATGTGTTTGCATCTAGGATTTTCATTTATTTTAATATGCTTATGTCGACTCGGATCACGCACATATCCATTTCCTGGAAAATTGAATAAGAATAAACTTCAAGTAGATGTAAGTAAATTCGAACAACCGTCCGCCAGGCAAAAAATATAGATATATTCTAAATTCAAAGCCAACTGATCTCGGTGGCGAAAATTCAAATTTACTTTGGACGAAGATAAGTTCCACTATATACAATGCTGGTATTACTTTATGCGGCATTGTTATTTCTTTTGGTGTTCTTCTTATGGTTGTATGACAGTAGCATATTAGTTACTAATGGCTTTTGTATGACTGTGGATGATATATATATATATTTGATACACAGCACAGTAAGTCCTTGTTTGGGTGCCAATGTACCAAAGAACTATAAATTCGTTAGCGCGGTCGCCAATCTAATATATCCTATCTAACTAGAAGTTTGTTAGCAATTCGTACAAGCTTTGCCTAGTCTAAAGGCTACTTGCTGTTGACTTCACCTATTTTGGTTTTTTAGCTTATGCGTTTTCCCTCAGAATTAGTTATAAGCGTGCTTCCAGCCGAGATTTATATAAGTATTGTTATATATTGAATTCAATGATGTCATGTTTACCGCGAAATTTGATAACTGATATCGATCAAGGCCAGAGTGTATGGATTTTCTGGAGTAACAGGTGTTCAGAAATAGTTGTAAATCTCAATTTCGGTATAATATAGTATACATTGATACTCATCATGTTGGTACCATGTACCGACTTGGCTACCATAGTGTTTGTACACTGTACCTTTTCGGTACTATAATGTTGGTATCGGGTACTGACATAATAGCCATAGTGTTGATATCCTTTACAGACTCGGTATATATATATTATATAGAGTGAGTTAGCGTTGAAGTCGCATTGTCGAGATTTTACGATGTTAGCTACTCTACTGCAGGTTTACACATTCGTCTAGGAGATTGTACCGTCCTATTATCCCACTTTCTTCACCCAAATATGTAGTGGTTAAAGGGCGTAATACCGGCTCCTACTGATGAGTCGCCAGTAAGCACGAAACGAATGTGCATGAGATTATACTTTCCGTTCATGCTGTCTTTGGTTTATCCTTCTGGTCACAACTGAACTAATTTGTTACTAGGTTCGCAACACCTAATACATACTTGCAAAATTCAATATATACTCGTATATAGCCTTCGTATAAGCTTAACAGATAAAGTCAACCCATATACTAGAGCACGAATTATTCCTTAAGTAGAAGATCATCAGTCGTAATTAAGGTCCCTGACATGAATCACCGCGGCATCTTTTTCTAATAGATATTTGCTTTAATATTATATATACGCATCCTGTTGTTTTAAATATTTTTCTATATTTGAATGCGCGCGAACAATAACTAGATCGAATTCATTGTTGTTGGTATTGACGTTTCGAGCGTTTCTCTACCAGAATCCTTGCCAGATACAGAATGTGCGGACAAGTGTAGTGATGCGAATGGTGCGAAAATGCAACGCTCCTCAAATGTCCAGCAGCGTAAAGTGAGTTGAGTTAACTGGAATTATAATTAAAAGAACATTGGTTTATACAGATTATTTGAATCAAGGTTGTGATCTTGATATAAAAACCCATCCATATACGTGCATACAGTTGTCAGTATTAGCTCAAAATTTTATAATGTAAAACAAGCAATTCTTCCATTAGACCGGTTTCGTCCTTATTGGGAATTCGCACATACTATCCAGCCGTTTACATCAAGATCGCAATTTTGATTCAAATAACAGTAAATGGTTAAATTATACCATAACAGTTATAATTAGGGAATCACAGTTATACATGTCTTTGATATCGCGTGCCTAGGTGCTTGATAGGTTACTTTGGAGCCATTAGCTAGCACCGAAACTAATTTCGTTAGAATGTAAAAACTCTAAATCATGTGCATTTTATGTTAACTGGACCGTCATTGAAATTAAGGTTTCGCAATTATTATAGACAAAAAGTTCGGCTCTTCAAACAAAACATTTTGTTTGCTTACCGGTTAAATTTACACGTCAGTACGTGTGGCTTCTGTCAGTTTTCTATGTTAAGCTATGGAATAAAAGAGTGGGGTTGGTGTTTATCTCACGGATGCGAACTTGATTTAATTTGTTATCACCATCTACGCAATTAATAATTGCTTAATTGAATAACCCGCATACATCTATCGAACGCTGCAATAATTTTACGTTCTTGACTGTATTCAAATTTTACAGCAATGCATGTAAGACTACTATTGGTAAGGGCCACATTTTGTTTGATATTCTTATTAAATGCAATGCATGTAAGACTACTTTAAATCAAGTTTGCGAGCTTGAAGTAAACACCAACCCCATTGTATTTTACCAGTCGTCGAACAACATAACAAAACTACCGCCAGCCGTAACGCACTGACGCTTTTCGACCTTCCATGATCATCATCAGAGTACGACGGCAAACTGACTATCGAGGATCAAACCGCATTGAATATATATGGAAATCAAATTTAGATATGCGGCTCTCACCTCTAGCAGTCTCGCATACATTGAACTTGACTGGAAATTCAATGTATGCAAGACTGCTAGAGGTGAGAGCAGCATATCTAAATTTGATTTCCATATATATTCAATGCGGTTTGATCCTCGATAGCCAGTTTGCCGTCGTACTATGATGATGATCATGGAAGGTCGAAACGCGTCAGTGCGTTGCAGCTGGCGGTAGTTTTGTTATGTTGTTCGACGACTGGTTAAATACAATGGGGTTGGTGCTTACTTCAAGCTCGCAAACTTGATTTAAAGCATTGTTACCACCACCCGCGCAACCCATTATTGTTAAAATGTAAGACTACTGTTGGTAAGCGCCACATTTTGTTTTACCAGAAAGTTTATTTTTTGGTAATTAAATCTTCATTAGTCAATTTACTGTCATGCTCTAAGGATAATCATGGAAGGTCGGAACGTTTCAGTACGTGTGGCGGTCGGTAGTTTCACTATTTAAGCTATTTGCTAAACGGGTAGGATTTATTTTTATTTCATGTGGGCTTATTTGCTTTAAATAAATGTTATCATCACTCACACAATCACTGATTACGCAATAGGATAATAGGACATTTTTGTCGATAACATTTCTTTTGTGTCGAAATAGTTTTCTAGTTTTTCGCTCTAATCCTTGGATGCGCATTCTTTTTTTAACGAAGAACCTATGTTGGAAAACTATTTAGAAGCAGGACAATTTTCTGTAAAGAGTGGCCTTATGTCTAGGTTATCTAATGTTAATGACAATGGAAAATTAAACAATATTTAAAAGATAATATGATATATCGATAAAGTACTTGCATACATATGTTAAACCTGCATAAATTAACATTCATTAAGACATACATGCACATCTACGTAAATATACGAATATATATATATATATATATATATATATATATATACATGCATCGGTACAGAAATACACTTATTAATTAATTCATTCATACATATTTAAATACACAAATACATTCATACATACTTGAACCGCTAGGGACATTTATTCATTCTTTCATTCATTCAAAAGTACATACATAAAAGTATACTTCCCTACGTACATACAATAATTCATATATACTTACATACATAAATTCATACACACATAAGCTGAGATTTTGGTTTCCGAAGAGGCCGTGTCAATAAGGTCGGATTAACAAGGTCTCTACAATGGACACCTTTTAGCGATATATTTCCATAGATTATCTTCAATAAAGGTGTTTCCTGGTTATTGAAGGTGTTGTTTAGCCTGGTTATGTGACTGGTTTTAGGACAACGAGATTGCTAGTCTGCACTATCCGAGATTTAAGCCATTCTTTATGGACATATTGCTAAATCTGACCTTGCTCGTCATGTGGTGGAGACTGGGCATACTATCGACTGGGAGGAATGCAAACGCATAGCAATATGTAGTCGTAAAAGGATGACGAGATTGATTAGGGAATCTATAGAAATTAAATCTAGAGATAATATTATGAATGAAACAACTGTTGAAAAATCTTTAGGTCCGATTTGGAATACTGCACTAGCTAGTGGAAGAAAAAGGCGATTGCATGAATTGGTAACTGAAGCTAGCTCCAGTAAAAGATTAAGAATATCAGATTAAGATTGACTAATTAGTGGGCTTTTATTCAACAAATGAATAAACAATTATTATTAATATAATCTTCAAAATTTCATCTCTAACTATTCATTTGATTTTAAAACAAATAGATTTCAAACTTAATTTTCTGTTTTACACCCCCACCCTAACCATTGGAAATATTCTAATAATACAATAGTTATAAGTAATAATTTGTCTGACGCGTGCAAAGGGTAAATTAATGTCTATTGACTGCAGTTTCATTTAGATGTACGTACATGTGTATCAAAATAAAATAATTTAACCAAGTTTTTAGTTATGCATACACATACACATGGACATGCGTGGCGTGCGCCATTAACTGTTATTAACTTCTCTATCTTGAGTACAACCTAGTGGTTTGAATTGTAATTTAACATGTGCATTAGTCGTTCGGACTTCTGGTTTTATCACTCATGGCATGTTTTTATGACGAGTGTTTCTGAATTATGGGTCTCCCCATCTCAGTTACGTCATTTACATTGAGTGTGTTTAAAAAAAACGAATAGTTATTGCATGCAATTGATAAATTATTATTTAGCCACTCTGGTCTAAATTAGTTAGATGAAAACAACAGTTATGAAAATGCACACACACACACACACAAGTGACACGCGTATAACCAATGAAAGGTCAGTCTGGGGTATATAAATATTATGACTAGAGGAAATAACGCGCTTGCTTCATTTGTTTCGTGAAATGCATCTGATGAAGATCTACGGTAAAGAAGATCGAAATATTATGAATAAAGAAAATTACTGGAACAATGAAAGCTGCGCTAGTCAAAACGCAGATCAGGTAATTACAATTATTCCAGGTGCGCATCAAGGCAACTCCTTCAAGAAACATTTAAGCCATTCGTCGGTATTGTTTTTGTAAGATGACAAACAGGATATGTAAGTAGCCTTCTCAAACAATGTCTCAGCCAATAAAATGTACCCATTTTAAATAGATATGATAGGGAGTACACATCGAAGCGCATCAGAAATAGAATTAATTGGTTCGTTCATTTAGCTTTCGATTAACGTTTCCATGACTCCCAGAAAATATTGACACAATCTCAACCACTAAAATGTATTAGTAAACAAAACTGTCCATGTGATATGGTTATTAGGAACACAGATAACAATTTCAGCTTGAAAGAGTATATTTTCTTCTACAAATATACCAGAAGCAATTGTATGTACATAAATTGAAGCGTTTCCCCACTGTAGGATGTTTTTCTGTTAACATTTGTATTAGTTTGTCACATTTTTCTACTTTTTATCGAGGCAAGTGACTAATAGCAGTCTGTATCAATTTGTTCCACATAGCTTACTTCGATTGGTAAAATCTTTCATAACAAGATGTGGCAAAAGTACTTCTGTAAACATACGTAGAAAACCCTTTATTTACGTAGATATCCGATTTGCTTAATTTTAAACGGTTAACTGTCTTGATTTTTAAAAAATGGCTATTTTGTATCTTTAGATATTTTTTGCAAGCTTGAGATAATTACCAATCCGATTTTACCTTACTAGTCGCACAGCAAAGCAGACCTACCGTTAATCATACGCACTGAATTGTTTCAAACTTCCATGATCATCAGATAACGACGTAAATTGACTTACAGGAATCGATCCATGATGCATATATAAGGAGAGCCAAATTAGAAATACGGCTCTTATCTCTAGTAGTGTAGCGTGAATTTAATGTGACTAGAAATGTCGGCTGCAAAATTTCTATTCAGTCAGAAACACTAACGTTTTGTGGCCTTTGATACATGTATAGAAGTTATACAATTAAACAAACATCTGTTGCGCAATTCACTATATCTGATTAATTAGCTTTACTGTATTTAACCTGACGTCGAACAACATAGCAAAACTAAGGGAAGTCGCATGCACTGACCCGTTTCAACCTTTCATGATGGTCATCAGAATACGATGGCAAACTGACTAGCGAGGATCAAACCATAATGAATATATATAGAAAGAAAAATTAGATATGCCGTCGTTACCTCTAGTAATCTCGCAATTATTCAACCTGGCTGGAAATTCCGGCTGCACAATCACTATCCAGTCACAAAGTTTAACGTTTTTCAGCTTTCGTCGCATATATAGATAAGAAAAAAAATCATTGATTACCGGATGGTGGTAACAATTCTTTAAATCAAGTATGTGAGCTTGAAATAAACAATATCATTGTATTCAACCTGACGTCGAACAACATAGCAAAACTACTGCCAGTCGCACGCACTGATGCGTTTCGACCTTCCACGATCGTCGTCAGAATACGATGGAAACCTAACTAGCGAGGATCAACCTACTATGCATATATATATGAAAAGCAAAATTAGATATGCGGCCCTAACCTCTAATAATCCGGCGTTAATTGAACTTCGCTGGAAATGCTGGCTGTACAGTTTCTATCCAGTCACGAACTCTAACGTATTGCAGCTTTCGCCACATATATATAGGTAATAAATCATTGATTGGATGATGGTGATAAAAATTCTTTAAATCAAGTTTGCGAGCTTGAAGTCATCAGCACTCCTATTGTATTTAACCTGACGTCGAACAACATAGCAAAACTACCGCCTGTCGCACACACTGACGTGTTTCGACCTTCCAAGATGATCATCATAATACGACGCAAAACGACTGGCAAGGATCAAATTGCAATGAATATATATACATAGAAAGTAAAATTAGATATGCGGCCCACACAACTAATAAACTCGCATTCATTGTACTTGACTGGAAATGTCGGCTGCACAATTTCTATGCAGTCACAAACATTAACACTGCAGCTTTCGTCACAAATAAATATATAGGCAATACAATTAAACAATAATTGATTGCGCGGGTGGTGGTAACAGATTCTTTAAATCAAGTTTGCGATCTTGAAGTAAACAGCAATCCCGTTGTATTTAACCTGTCGTCGAACAACAACAAAACTACCGCCAGTCGCACACACTGACGCGTTTCGATCTTCCACGGTCATCGTCAGATTATGACGCAAAACTGACTGGCGCGGATCAAACTGCAATGCATATATATGAAAATATATTAGTTATACGGCCCTCACCTCAACTAATCTTGCATTACTTGAACTTGGCTGGAAATGGCGGCTGCGCAGTTTCTATTTAGCTTGATATAGGTTTTTATGTCGATATAGTGCATGTCAAACCATTAAGTTCCTTTGATTTTTATAATTAAGCAATCATGAATTGCGTGAATGGGGATAACTCTTTAAATCTGGTTTGTGATCTTGAGACACACGTTAAACTTTGCGTATCTTACGAGTAACAAAATATAGAAAAACCATCGTTTACCTTTTCACTTGATCTGTGTCTTGATTTACACGGTTTTGCCTCAGTTTACATATTAGGGTGGAGAAATTCTGACGGCTTTCTGACATATTTTCAATAGAATACTACCGAAACTACACTTTTTACAATGCACGTATTGAGACAAAAGTGGAATAGAATATTTTACGAGCTTCTTTCCTCTCAATTTCTTGGTATTCGGCATCTCGACGACGTCGTTTGGCATTTGAACTTATTTTTGGAATGGAATTGAAATTTTGTGGTCTTGATCTTGAGATTGCTATTTTGACCAATACTCGCAATAGTAGAAATTCATTTGACAGGATTAGGTTTTCAACGATTATAACACCATGTTGCTAATAAGCGAACACAAAATATGGAATGATGACTAAGCGCGACATTGAAGAGCGAGTCCCACAATCCAAACGTGATGTGAATTAATTATATCTTAGGTATTGCGTACCTAGGAAAAAAGTGGTTTAACCATATATATTTATGTTATATTTGTAAATAAATAAGTATATGCAAAAGTCAGTGCAAACAAAAGTTATGATCTCATATGAATATGCGTTTCGTGTTTACTTGAGACTTATAAGTAGGAACCGACCCTATACCTCAAACCCACTATTTATTCGGTCAATAAATGTTAGATTATTAGACAAGACGATCTCCTATACATGTGTGCTTTATAGCACTTTTATAGTCAACTTCATACAAATTCATTAGTTACGCGATTTCAAAGCCATATATATATATATATATATAATGTATCAAATCTGTAAAGAATATCAAAACTGTGATTTTGGCTGATATCACATTTACCACGAAAAAATATAACTCATGTCGATTGTGAACAGAGTTTAAGGTTTTGCTGGGATAGTTGTTAAGAATGCTAGGTTTTATCCAAAATCTTAATTTTGGTAGAATTTACAGGTTTGGCATATACATAAAGTATTTTGGCTTTAAAGTCGCATTGCTAGAGACTGTATGATGTTAACTCTAGTATTACTTTAGTACACATACGTTTAGGCAAGTGCATCGTCCAACGCTCCTACGCTTGTTAGGGCACATTGCTGGCTTCTACTTCCGAATCACCACTAAGCACATTATTCATGTATTTATAAGGTTGGTACTTTAGTTCACGCTGATTTTGGCATGTCTTATTACCCGAATTTAACTATTTTTTGATAGGTAAGCAAAACCCAATATGTAAATACATTAATTTATATATTTGCAATAAAGACGTATTAAGCAACCTTGAATCAAAACAGCCATCTAATTTACAGATATAAGCCTTTAACATACAATGCAATAATTCATGCTCCGAGGTGATCACACGAAATAAAATCTGAGACGTGATTTAAAATTAACAAGTCAGTTCGCTGACTTAAAGCATAAAACGGAGAATTTGAAAGAGGTTTATAATTTAACTTACTTGAGATATGCCGCCAATATGAGAATTGGTTTAAGCTTGCCAGTTGTCCGCCTTGTAGCGCACACTTTAAATTTGTAAAATGCCTGGTTGAACATAAGAACATAGTAGTTTTAAATAAATACAGGGGCTCTGTCGTGTGGGACAGAAAAGGTAGAAAATATTTTGGTATTGGTACGATTTCAGTTTGACTATGAATCTGATGAAACGATTAAATTAGAACAAGTGATGATTGCCGCAGTTCACGCAATTGTGTAGGACCAACTGATAGATGTAGTAATTCATTGGCTAACACCGTTGCGATCTGAGGTTTGAAGAAAGCATTAACGACGCATTTTGGTTTATAGAAAAAAATAATTTTATTGATATGCAAGATTTGTAATGCATTCATTTTACATGGCGCAACTGTTCACTTCTGTTCTGTTAGGTGAAAATTTTGAATGTGTATTTCAGTATGTTAATTCCAATATACCATTTTTGTTGACACCCAAAGGCTTTTGTATTAATGCTGCTCCTGTGTGCAGTTCTTAACGATCAGCTGTATAGAAAGATTCATTTCTAAATGGTGCAATCCGCATTAGCCGTAGTAGTTGCTGATGTTTTCACGTGCATATTAGAAGAAACGAATCGGCATTTTTTGCAATCTTTGACGTTGGACGTGATGCATAGATGATAGTTTCATAATTTGTCAAAAATACAAAGTATAATGATTGACCTACTTACTGAGTTTAATAATTGGCATCGTTTTATAATTAAATATTAAGTTTATCGGCAAAGCCTCTTTTTAGTTTTATTGTCCATACGAAGAGTAAATTTGTTTCTAGATAGTTGAACATATCACAAGAAGCCATGGTGTCAGATTATTTCGCAGTGTGAACTATTAACTGGCTATTAGACATACGAAAATTTGTATATCATGTGGGAGTTGGCGGAAAGAGGTAGTTGTCTGTTGGTGTTTAATCGCATTGCCAGGCGCGCGCATGTGTATGTGTATAAAATGAAGTAAATTTCAAAATTGGTGAAAGTAGCGTTTGCATATTGCGTGGTTATTCGTTTTTTATACTAACTGGCGACCAATTGATTATTGCTAGTCATACCGAGTCAGTTCTGAAACGACAATCATCCGCCTCAAAACACCAGTAATTACGAAAATACTGTCAATTTCACTCATGGCTCATGGCTTTAGCCATGCTCACGTACACGAGCTAAGTGAAAGTAATGGCGATGTTAACGAATGACGACGCGTTCTCCTTAGTATCATAGCAACGATTTCATTATTATGCTCAGTGAACGCAGCTGCCTTGGCTAGTTCTCGATTGGTCCATTGAACCTACCGGGTTACAGTTAAGTCAAGCAACAGTAGTTCTTATTTCTCCTACAAAAAGTTGCATTTAGACTTCTGCTTTGTGCCTCTTTAGGGTTAACCGAAAGACATGATAAATAGAAAAAAGTGTATTTTTCACGATCCAAGGTTATTAATAATCTCAAACACGCGACCAAATTGATTAGATTAAATATAGCATAATCTTTTGCGTTACACTATTTCTTATTTCAGATTTCAGATCGCCGTGTCAAATTCGCTAGTTCATCACATGGAAGTCTTGATTCCTCGACTTCCATCATCGAGGCTGAGTCTTTGAAAGACATGGAGAACATAGAACGTAGCGACGACTTTGAAACTGCCACAAAGCTAACGAAAATAGACGAAAATCCAGTAGATAAGAAGACAGAGGAATCTGCCAGTGAGTCAACAATGCCTATCAAGTGGAAAGATGATATCACGCTATTGTGGTTACGCCGGGCTTGGAACTTGAAGATGCGCGGAAATTGGTTGTTAGTCGGACATCCTGGCTTGGCACCACCTGCAGAACGAAAGAAAAGCAAAAATAATGACAACAATTGGTCAAGACGAGGTAGTCGATATAAAAGTCAGAGCACTTTTGCAGGTGAATGCCTTGCCGATGGTTCTAAAAACTTGACGTTGCCAATGATCGACTGCAATGATAATTTAAGTTCATCTTGTACAATGGTTAGTGATATCATAAAGGTTTATTTAGCATCTCAAGTACTAATCTAACTCACACGGTGACCTACTGGATGAGGCGTCCGTCTACTGAATGAAAGGTTGTGAGAACGATTTCTGCTCTCGTTCTTTAGCCACAACACAAGGTCATCATTAATCGTGCCCGCAATCTTTCATTTAGCAAGCAGACGGTTTATCCATTAGGCTAGGTAGAGTAAAGTGCTACATTTTGTGATAAACTTATTCTGCTCAATACTATTGGCTAGCTTCCGTTATGTTAATGAAAAACTTCAGTCTCCATTTCATGAGCATAATCATCGATTTCAACTTGGGAAATGCCATAGAAAGGTTCCATCCTTTAAGCATTTACTTTGGCTAATTCTTTTAGCATACTAAATATTTTATCGCACTGATTGCTTTTTTGTAAATCATAGCTTTCAGTTAATTAAAAACATAATTGGAATTGCTCTAATGAATAAGACAAGTTTCTGAAACTGAATTTTTTTAAAAATTCTTACCTTAGTTCTGGCAACGTGTTCAATCATATAAGTTTTGGTGAAAAGCTTTAGGTGTGATATGAGTATGGTTTACCATGCTCCAACATCAGAATTAGAAAGGCTCAACAATGCCATAGTGAAAAGGAAATTCTCTTTGTTCCCAATTGGCATTAACAATTTTTTTCTTCACTATATATATATATATATATATATATATATATATATATATATATATATTTATGATGTCCATGCCGTTTTAATTAACACAGTATTCTTATAATTAGGAAAACAACACAAATAACAAAGTGGATAAAGGCCATTTATTTCGTGAATACTAAACATCTCTTATACAATCATACATATTTATACATTTTGGGTTGTCAATTGGTTATGTTAATGGTGACAAATCTGACTCGTTATTACTGCTGTTTCTGGTTTTGACTAGTAGGTGAGTGTGTATGCGTTTGTCTTTGTGTTGTGTATGTGTGTTTGCATGTAAAGGTCATTCTCGCAGTATTGCGAAGTGATGTCTGAGATCTTGTCATGATTGTTTTGATTATAGACTATTTATAGACTATGAATGATTTGGAGAGAAGTGGCAATTGATCTTTGGCATCCAGCCTCATGATTCTCTGTGTACTGAATGTCATATTAACTTTAACACTGGGAAAGTTGTCCTTAGTTATTCTATTCAGCCGCCGTGCAATTATTGAGGCTGGTATGTCGCCTCTAAATGGTAAGTTTAGGAAAACCTGCTTGCCGGTGTCCTCTCTAGTACGAATTTGCCGTGGTCTAATGTTGACATCAATGAACCGCTCTGGGTAGTTGTTCATTAGCAGAATATTCCTGAGGTAGCCCAGTTCTTCCTCAATCTTGTGTTCAGAGAAGATCTTTCTGATTCTGTTCGCTAGGTTGTTTACTAAGTTTCTTTTGTGGGATTTTGGCACACTACTGTTGTAATGAATGCATTGTCCAGTGAAAGTGGATTTTCTATGTATGGCCAGTGTCAAATCTCCGTTTGCTTCTCGAGTGAGTTTGATGTCAAGGAATGGGAAACTGTCGTCTTTCTCTACTTTGAGAGTGAATTTGATGTCTGGATCGACTCCATTTGCTTGTTTGAGGATTTCGGAAGGGTCTGCTGCTTCTGAGATGAACAACAAGATATCATCTACATACCTTTTGTAGAATGCGCACTGGTCAATTATACCTTTCAGACTGGTTTTTTCCAGGTGATACATGTATACATCTGCCAGGAGGGGTGCGATGCAGCTTCCCATAGCTACACCATTGATCTGGCGGTAGTATATACCTTCGAAAGTAAATTGCACGTTTTTAGTAAATGCTAATATGAGGTCTTTGATGTCATTGGTGTCTATAGGGAAGTCAATAAACTCATTTTTGATGAGATCACACAAGATCTCCGTTGTCTTATCCAGTGGTATGTTTGTAAATAAGGATGAGACGTCAAGCGAGACCATCTTATTCTGTAGGATGTTCTTCCCCTTCAGTTCATTTGCTAATTCGAAAGAGTCCTTGATAGTGTTAGTGTTTATGATGCTCCGTATTGGTTCAAGTAGTTTCAAAAGTTTCATCAACATGATATCCTTTATCGACTGGCCATGATAACAAAATTCAACAACAATCTACTAGTATCCAGCCAAGAACCAACAGGTCCTTGACTAGAATCAACAAACGTACAATCGGATTGGCAACAAGGTGAGGTTGAGATAACAGAGGCGCATACGATGAAAGAAGTCTCCAAACAGTGTGAGCGTTTAACACGACAATCAACATTAGCGTTGTTACCAAGCGAAAATAGCACCTTTGCGCAGCGGGGAGAAACGATTAACTATACTGGGAAAAATAGCACTTGTATAGATAACAGTGAACAATTTGCACAAAGGGCTAACTCTCAAGTTATCAAAACAATCATGACAAGATCTCAGACATCACTTCGCAATACTGCGAGAATGACCTTTACATGCAAACACACATACACAACACAAACACAAACGCATACACACTCACCTACTAGTCAAAACCAGAAACAGCAGTAATAACGAGAGTCAGATTTGTCACCAATAACATAACCAATTGATGTTCCAAAATGCATAAATATGTATGATTGTATAAGAGATGTTTAGTATTCACGAAATAAATGGCCTTTATCCAATTTTGTTATTTTGTGTTGTTTTCCTAATTATAAGAATATATATATATATAGTTATATATATACATATATATATATATATATATATATCGTCCGTATACATTAACCGTTAAATGAAGCAGCAAATGAAATTAATCAAGTAGACCGGTGTTGTTTTTATTGAGTACACAGTATTTGCCAGAATTGTTGTGGCGGAGATTTAAACACGAGGACATTTGGTTCCTAGGTTCGTTACTCATCTCTGACATCACCGAAAGCACGCACTGGGCCCAATTTTCTGTTGTTTACCTTCTTGGGTTTTTGGTCAGTTCTTTCAACTAGCTATTCACGATTTGTTATTGTTAGTAAGGTATCGTGGTATACGAAGAAGTGATATAGCCTTAAAGTATTATGTCATAATTTAATTATATGATCTTCAAATACACGAAAATTGTTTACCTGTTATGAATTTAAAAATGCACAGTAGCGATTTCACTCTATCTTGTCAAGTGCTCTACTGGAGAATTAAACAAAAGAAAAATTATTGTTCGGATAAAAAATTCATATTAAAAAAAGATACACAATTTATATAAATTAGTCCTAAATGCTAAAAAAGGGAAAATTTAGCTAAGCACGTATTACATTGGGCTTGAAAAGCCCTATGGTAATACTAGTGCATTATCAAATTGTTTTTGTTTGTAAAATTCTGAATAACGGCGATTTATTGAAATCTCTTCAAAATAGGGATGCATGCTAACACATCTAGCTTTAATTAAAATTGCAAAGAGCTTTGGTGTCATATCGACATTTTACAGGACAAAACATGTTTAGTTTTAGACATGCGTGCAACACCAATCGTATTTTAACGTTGGTTTGTGCTCCGAAAAGTGTTACTTCAGTCTTCTGTATCTGCCTGCATATGATTGTCCACAGGAACAAATCCAATCACAGATAATGTTAAATTTATCTTCCATATTACGTAGAGGAAGTTTTGTGGTGGATGTTATATTTGAGCGTCAAAACAGAACGCAATCTATCTCTTATGCGCTTGCTTGTCTCTTCACGTTTGTGTTATAAGTGAATGTAAAAAGATTTCTTACCAACAGTACACACATTCATAACTGGTTTTATTATATAAATAGGTTTATACATATCTATAAAATGTGGTGGATAACCATTAATGTTATGAGTGTTACGCACACCATCCAAATGGGCCTGCAACCAGTCTGCCGAACAAATGCGCAATTTCCTATTACACATTGCCTTAACTAAGTTGTTTCCATTTCATTGGGCATTAGCTGTTTAGATGTAAATATTGCGCTGTTCATGGTTTCTTATGGAAAACTAATATGCGCTTTGTTCCATCAGTTATACGTCTGAGCAACAAATCAAGAAAAGCTAGAGTATCATCATCCTCGTTTTCAATTGTAAATCTAATATTCGGATGCCATTAATCGAATTTATTAAGCAGTTCTCCGGCCTGCACACGGCTATCACACACAAAAATATATCATCAACATAATGGTTGTATAGTTTCACTTTACTTAGTAAGTCATAGTTAGTTATTTCCAACATGCCCACAAAAATATCAGTCATGATAGAAGGCCAGACAGGAACCAATTCCTAGACCATCTTTCTATCTGTATATTTGACCATTAAAAATAAATTTACTCAGTTTACAATTCTTAGAATAATCCCGGACATAATGATATGCGAGCTCAATAATTTCCTCTAAAGGAATATTATTTAATAACGACCAAACATTAAACGAGCACATCGCATCAATTTTAATAGCCAATTTGTCTATTTTTTTCAACAAATATAAAGGAATCTTTCGAACTGTACGCAGATAGGTGATTTCTCACAGGCTTTAATAGGCTAGACGTACATTTCGCTTATTCATGCGTTGGCGTATTTGTCATTGAAACAAATGGCCTCAGAGGAATGTCATGCTTGTGCATCATTGGTAAAGCGTACATCTTTTGTATTTATGTTCCAACTGGCCTCAGGTGTTTTTATTCAACATTTGAGACATGTCCGTCTTGTGCAAGGTAGGATAACTCCGTTGAAATGACTCTTGGTCGCCCCCTTTGCATCATCCTTAAAATTAATTTAAATAGTGGACCAGAAATCAAACAATTGACTTTGGATTCGTAATCGTCACGATTCATGACGATCACAGCAGAACTTTTGTTCGGTGAAAGAATAATACAGTCACGGCTCGCGGCTACTTCTCGTAATGCACCCATGTGTGCTTTACTCAAGGAAGATTTCCTTGACTGTCACCAATTTTGATATTGGTGTAAATATCGACAAGCTTTACATTAAACCATAGTTGGCTACCATCATTATTCTCATTTAAATCAGAAAGCTGACTGAATATTAATTAGAATATTGCATCGGTTATAATATTACTTTGTCAACAATGCGAAATTATTCTCCCTAAACTAGGGCCTCACTATGTAACGTAGTCAGTTTCTTTCTTGATGAATGAATGTCCACCTTTCTACGATCAGGCGGTATGTTATGACGTGAATTCTTCAGCTTTTCAATAGTCGTTTGTCTGGTTTTAAAAACTAAACTGTGAAAATGTTTGAAAACTTGCTTTTCAAAAAGAGATTAAGTTCATTCAAAATGGCAACTAGACTTTTCAACTGTGCTCGAATGTGACTTATTGTTGCGTCAGGCGTTTCTGTACTGACAAGTCCCAAACGATGAGGGGGTTCTCCGTTATGAGGTAAGCCTGATTTTTTTTTATTTTCTGAGCAAATATATGCATAGATTGCAGAGTTTTGCAATGCTGTCTGTTAAAAGGTCGGATTACATTTCCTTTGTTTATATGCATTTCAGTTTAAAAATGTTATTACGTTTAACGAAAATTCTTGTAGGATAGTTATTCTTCGAATACAAATAGGAAAATAAAATTTTGGTCATATATGCTTACGATATAAACTCAACACTCTATAAGTTAGAAAATGTATTTTATAAAGTAGACTCATTTCATCCGTATTTGGCGCTGATCAAGTGCTCGCATGAATTTCTGTAGCGAGGATTTGAACTATGGAATATTTTCTTCATTTGTGCAACTCGTGTTCCGTAGTGGCGCTTTATGCATTTTACCGTTATTTCTTCAGATGGATTCGATTTGGCACCGCCTTTGACCTAAAATCTCATTTAGCCATTTTCTTTCTCTCATTCTAGGAAATACCGTATCAATGGGCGAGGTGATGTTGAAGTGAAAGTATAATGGCAGCAATTTTAAATGTTTCTTGTTAGTATAAACTTAGATGATGTAACAGATGAATTACAAGAATGAAGCAAATGCTCTTTGTATCAGATCCCGGCTGGGACAATTCTGCAGCTTTCGCGTCAGATATATATGTTTAGAAGTTCACTATACATGTGACTGACGGTATTTTTTCTACGTTATCCGACTGATTTAATACAATGGAATGGGTGTTCATCATAAGTTCACCCACTTGATTTAAAGAATTTTTATCACCACTCGCGTAATCAGCGATTGTTTAACTTTCTGTTTAAATCTACAGCGGTCTCATGACGAGACACTATTTTCCTTAGTTACCGATCACCTAAACCTAATTCATATACCTCTATCTCCCAAATGAAAAACAGCGGAAAACATAAATGCATTAGATCTTTATTTATTGTGGGTATAGGACGAAGTACGGGCTCCTATTGATGAGTCGGCAGTAAACACATTTTGCATGTGCCAATGAGATGATATCTTATGTTCATGCTTACTTTGGCATATGATTCGGGTCCTATTACAACTAATACGGTTCTAGGTTTGCACGACCTATTACGTAATGAATAGCACGGGTAGTAGTTTAGATTAACTGACTGGAACTTATATTGAAAAGGAATACCACTTTGGCTGATTATCCATATGCCTATTCTGTTTGTGCATAACTCCCATGTTCATCTATGGTTTAAAGCAGTCAAAAATTACTGAGATGGCTCCTCGTATGGCATTCGCCTGCTATTCGCGAGCCCTCCAGCTGGTAACTTTAGCAAGGCAGGCGATCAATTTCGCATCAGAGCCAGCCAACCTTGCTTCCATCCAAGAGGAAGAAGCGAACTATGAAAAACGCAACGATGAATCAGCTAAGGTAAGTTTGTTTTTCTTATGCCATATTTATTCCCATACTTTATACTGATTAATTCATTTAATCAATGTTGCTATCCTGCAATTAACACCTAACCCATTATATACATATCATTGTCAGTATAAACTAAGCATTTTATAACGTAGAAAAGGCGATTCATCCAGTAGACGAGTTTCGTCATTAATGCTAACTCAACGCGTATTATTCAAAATTTGCCGCAGTCAGGACTCGAACCTGGGCGCGTCTGCTTCGGAATCTGGTGCTCTAACCACTGAGCCACCCTGCCACACACATAGACTAACTAATATTTCAGCGAAAATTAAATTCGTAAAGTTTCTGGAAATTGTGATCTTGGTATCGGACAGCTTTTGGATATAGTATCGATCTTAACTGTTTCGGAATAAAGATTTTATGAGGGATGATGACTACTCCTATATTGGTTGAATCGTTTATACGGATTCGCTCGGAATTTAATATTAGTGTTTCATCCAAACGAGACTTAATTATCCCTATCTCTGCAATCGAATTGTTCATTTTTGCAGTCAATCCTCTTTCTAAATTTTCCAATCTGTCAGAAGCCATTTTTTATCTTCACACATGCTTTATTTTTAATCAATTATATATAGGATTTTGCTCTTGTAAAGCGCATCAATTTGGTAAACCAAAAATACAAATATTTATTATTTTATGTTCACTTCTGCGGCTCGAAGGATGCTTCCATTATTGTGCTAACTGTTTCGTCATAATACGTGCGCTTCTGCGAGGAATTTATGTTGAATTCATGCCAGCCCTAGATAGAACCCTTTGTGCGTTCTCTGCCTCAAAGGTGGCTATTGCTAAAACTTTACAGATTGTTGTGCAGCAGATCCATTCTAAATCCACCATTAACAGAATTATCGATAGGGGTTCGGCATTCCAGATACAGTTTCCAATGGCTGATATGTTGCAATTTATAAGGATGAGGATATTGATGATGATAAAAAGGATGGTTATAATGGTAATGCTATACTTTTGTTCGTTTTGCCGCATATTTGTGAAAATTTTAAACATTATTGTTGACATAAAAGAGCAGTAGGTCACCATGGCTTATTAATAGATATCAAGGTTTATCAGTGAACTCTTGCTTATTTACTCTTATGAGTTATCATCAGGACATAAGTGATCACAGAATATCGTTTAAGATTGTGTTCTGTGTCAAAATGAGAGTTTATTCGCATGCATTGATGATGTGAATTATGCTCATGTTCGGCTGTTCAGTTTACTTGTTTGTAGGTAATGGTATTAGAAATGTTGAGGTTAAGCGTCATTATAAGATCTTAAATGACAACATTCAGAGCATTATTAATCCAACCTATGAATAGATAAAAGTGGCAAATGCATATTATAAACAAAGAGTGAAACATTTATATCAGATTTTTATTCATATTATATGCAGTTGAAATTTTATTACTTTCGAGGTTAAAGCCTAGGTCACTATTTCCCGTTTTAGAGTGAATATTTTCTGGACTTGGACCGCGTCTGGATGTCTTCTGAGCTTAAAATGCAGAAGTTCAATGCGGAGGACGAGGATCTTGAGAAACTGAATTTTGCGTAAGTTTTACCACAGTTTGGCATAAAAATAATTTTGGTTAAAACAAGACCAATAATTTGAATTAAATTTCTGAAGGCCTTTGATACTTCTGAAATGTTTCCAGGTTCGAGCCCTGTCCGCGGCAAATTCTGGCCAGAACGTGATGAGTTCCCAATAAGGACAAAACTGGTCTACTGGATGAATTGCATTTTCTACACTATACAATTCTTAGTTTATACTGACAAATGTATGTATCAGTTGATTATAGTAAATGTTATCACCGCCCGCGCAACCAATGTTCATTTAATAATATAAATGTTTCACTTAAATTGAGAAAATTTATATTTTTTATTTCTGCTATTTAAAAAATCATTGTAATAATCCTTGATTAAAAAATTACATTGGCATAGAATACAGATGCTTCACTGACGCCTATCAGTAACAGGGAAGAAGAACTACTTTGAAGTTGAAGCATGACTCTATTGAGAATATACACAACGGTGAAAGAGCCCAGTGCTCATTAGATTCTTTTGTAACTGAAATAACTGTCTCCTTGTGTGGTTAGTTTAAAAACAAAGGATAAGTAAATCAGTTTGATTGTTTTCAATACACAAGAGATCTATTGCTTATAGCGTAATTTAGGCAGAAACGAAAGCATTCAAATGCGCGCACACATACGCGCGCAATTCTTCAGCTTTTTTAGGTGACGCATTAATATATTCTGATTATTCAACGGCGGTTTGAGCATCTCAAACAATTATAAGCTTCCGCTGTTTAGATGTAAATCATTTTTCTATGTATAAATGTGCCTCAAGTGGAGCTATGTTTCCTAAAGCCATATTATAAACCAAATAAATTTTTAAAATCAAGTTTGCGAGCTTGATATAAACACCGGTACCATCGGATTTTGAACAGTCGCACAACAAAGTAAAAATACCATCTTTCACGTGTACTGACGCGTTTTGACCTTCCACGTTGATCATCAGAGCACGACGACAAACTGATCAAATCGTAGTTCTTATATAAGGAATGCAAAATTAGTTAGGCGGCTCTCACCTCTAATAATCTCGCATTCACTGAGCTTGACTGGAGATCTCGTCTGCACAATTTCTATGCAGTCATGAGCATTAACCTTTTGAAGCTTTCACCAAATGTATATAAGGTATGCGTTTAAACGATTATTGATTGCGCAGTTGATATTAACAATTATGGAAATCAAGTTTGTAAGCTTGATAGATTTATGGATCCCATTATATTTAACCAGTTTCAAAAAATGGCAAAACTAACGTCTGCTTTGCAATATACGGAACGACAAAGAATTGTGCATTGCTGGCTGTTAATAGCGTTGGGTTTTTGCGAGCTTTTTAAATGTACTATGGTTTAAACTGGCTTCGAGGTCGCATTCAAAAATTATTTAAATGATGTTAGCTACTATTTTAATGAAATACATGTAGGAAATTTTACCTTCCACCTGTCTCACATTTATTAACTAAATATAAGGTGAGTTTGGGGCGTAGTGCCGGCTCCTACTGATGAGTCGTCAGTTAGCACAAAACCTATGTTTACATGAAAATTGTTCAAACTTACTCACATATACTAATTATATTTGTACTAATTGTTTACTATTTACGCTATACCTAATAAAAAAATGCATATAGGTTTCTTGAAGGACGTTTTTATTTGCGGACCTGGATTAATTGAAATTACCTGATCTGCGTTTTGACTAACGTAGCTTCCATTGTTCCAGTAGTTTTCTTTTGATAAGATATTTCGGCCAAACTTACCATAGGCCTTCATCAGTTGAATTTCGCTCATGAGTTGTTGGTTAGCTGTCTGTAACCAAGAGTATACATCAACTTCTGATTCTGTTTTTCGTTCTGTATAAATAGTGGCTATTTATAATATCATTGTTTCATCGAAGCTTTTAAAAAGGGAGTCGACTGAGGATTTTGCTAGACGAAGCCTCATTGGAAAATAAATAATCTTCAAAATTAATCTATCAATTAATCGACCCTCATCATTGCAGAGCTATGTTTGAGTTCGACCATTAATTTTTAAGGGTAAACACCGAAAGAAAGCCATGAAAAGCTACTTATTTTCTAAGGAGCGGTCTGACGAAAATATGCACTGGCTGTCTTTTATCTTTTAACTTTATTCGCTATCTGAAAGTAATATAACCAAGAATTTGATTTTGAGATTTGCGAAAAATTTGGTACTATTTATGTGTTCCAAATTTAATGCAAGTTTACATGGTTAAGTTTATGTTAAGATTTCTGGATGATGGGACAGTATTTTGTTGTAGTGCAATTGTACAACGAAATATATTATATAACATTACAGTTATCCATTATATGTTGAAATAGGATTGTGCAATTTTACTTCCAAAACATCTTAAATAAACATTAACTTTTCTATATTATATGTTGTAAACCATAAAGAGGTGCTCAGCTATTGCTTATTTTTCGGCTGATAAATTCAATTTACTATATGATCTCATTGTCATCATCATAATCATCATCGTCATCATCATCATCATCAGTTACTTCGCCATCATAAACAGTATTACATTAGCATATATTAATGCTATTTCTCTGTCACACAACTACAGATAGTTCATAGTTGTGTGAGCTTTAAAGTAAGAATAGATCATCAATTTATTTTGGAATATGAAGACTTAATTTTACATCTTTTCTTTGGTGTACTGTCCTGGAGTATCTTTATCGGTGCGTACATATTACCAGCATAGCCAAATGTGTCATAACGTTACACAAAGCATGACACCAACGATAAGATCCAGTCTTCAGCAGTGACCCCTGTGCTGAATGGTGGTTTATGTATAAAACTGTTTTTTTTTAAATCACAAAAGTAACCTCTTTCATACGAATATACACTTGCCAACAGTAAACTAATTCTTATCGTTTAGGCGTATAATACGATTTGTAGTAAAGGTTATGTTGGTGTTCTATTTTGGAACGATGGAGCATGTGATACGCATGACACATTGAGTAATATAGTTGGATATTCACTTTCATTAGTTATTTTAAAATTTAACCATTATTTTAATTCTCGTTAAGTGGTTGTTGGTAGGTACGCATAATCGCGTTATTGCATTGAATTTTTTTCGAGATTTTGTTGTCCAGTTTATTTACAACTTGCGCATCTTTTCTCAGGTGTGCTTTTCTCTGTAACAGTGCTGTCATTGTGATTCGCATACAAAATACTACCACTCCTTATCGGTAGCCTTCTTCAGTTGGTTCATCCTCACAAGTTTAAATAATGAAATTAATGAAGCAAGCCATTAGTTAGGTTCATTAGTTTCAATTGTTAAACTTGGGAGGATGAACCTACTGAAGAAGGCTACCGAGAAGGATAGCCGAAATATTTTTCAGAAGGAAATCTACTGGAAAAATAATAGCTGCTTTAGTCAAAACGCAGATCAGGTAATTTCAATAAATCAAGGTTCGCAAAAACAATCTTCATTCAGTAAAAATTTTATTTGCAGTTAAATTATTTTATTGAAACCAGTAAACGATTTGCTGACATTTTGGATTGGAATTTCTACTTAACCGTGAGCTAAATTCTGCTTTTCCTATGGAATGCTTGCCAAAGAACGAGATTATTACGGAAGCTGTAAAGATTATTAAATGGCCTCAAGTATCATTGGAATCGAATTTCGAATTTGAGATGGCTTTTTCGGTGGCAAACCCAAGGAAGGTAAATATAAATCAGGTCATAAATTGATGAGACTTAGGAAAGAATTGATAGCTAATTATGTTATGTATAGAAGCTACTAAAGGTGGAACAATGGTTTTAACCAGACGGTAAATCTGTGCGGAAAAAGTTTATGTGTAACTAAACAATAAAAAAAAGTAACCAGAGAACCTGCAAATCAGTAATAGGTGAGTTTAGAGGGTTGATAAATAAAATGATTATATAAGAGTAATTGGAGAAGGCGTATAGTGAACGACTTGTACATAGAGATAAACTCCCACTTAGGGTGTGTGGTTAAGTAAGGGTGTATATGGAAGGACTGCCAGTAGGAATGATTGTAAATGTCTGAATTTCGCCTATTTATATGCGGTTTAAATTTCTTTGTTTTAGAATTAAGAAATATTTATTTTCTTCTACAACGCATTAATGAACACATATCATTTCATAGATATAGTTCAGAAATCTAAGTTAATAGAAAGTGAGTGATTAGCTATCTTAGATGTTATATCTGTGTATAGAAATAACGCTTTGTCAGCTGCATTGGAATGCATTAAAAGGTTCTTTACTGAATACCAGGATGTTTAGATGGAAGTCACATGACACTGAGAAATGTGTTGGAAACGTTAAATATATGCATGAAATCTACATCCTTTAATTTCAGAAATGAATATTATAAACAAGTGAGACGTGTGATAATGTGGCAACCACTGGTTGTCCCAATTTATAACATATTTATTCATTATATTAAGAAGACGCTCCTAGAGCGAACACCTCTAAAACCTAAGTTGTTCGTAAGATTTTTTGATGAAGCTATTAATGTTTGGCAACATGATGATGAAGAATTGATAAACTTCCTTAACTATACAAATTAAATTAGTGATCCAAAGTTCACGTTGGAAAAGGAAACGAGGGGGAAGATAGCATTAGTCGATGTGAAATTGACACAGAATGGCGATATTAGAAAAAATGTCTTTAGAAAGAATACCTTTTCAGGTATCGCCATTCAAGTTTACTCGAATCCTCCGTATGGTAAAACATTATCATTTTGAAATCTATGGCATTATGATGTTTTAGAATGTCCAATTTGAAATATAGAAAGATGAATTAAGAAGACTTAAGAATGTATTCGATAAAAACTGATACCCACATGAATCAATAGATAAGAAAATGAATGGAGTAGTAAAGAAATTCGACTGAGTCAACACATATAAATCGGAAGAAACCACAAAATTACCGTAGGACCTTGTTAATACAAGATTTGATTTTGAGTTGGGGGAAATAAGAACGTAAGATATGACGTGTACTATTAGAAAATTATTGAAACAAATACCCATCTTATGCAGTTAACTGTCAAACCAAAAATGAAAGAATAGGAAGTATATGAAACGCCTAACAAAGGCTATGATTTGTCGTATATAGGAGGAATGATGCACTAAATTATGGTTTACGGAGTAGAACATAAAACTGCACGCAAAGGTGGTCGCACCAACAAAGCTGACCTGGCGAGGCATTAAGAAGAATCTGGTCATAAGGCAAATCAGAGTAGGGTTACTTGATTAATAAGATATTCAATTTAAATAAAATCGATAACTAATATTGCCACTGTGGCAGAAGTTGAAAAATCGCTTCACAAATTATCCGATGAAGCATTGGCAATTGGCAGTTAAAGAAGATCAGATGAATCGGGTGAATTAAATATTAATAATAAAAGAATATAAGTATATAAAACAGTGAATGCATTCGGTTTTATTATTTTAAATTTAATTAAATTTGCTATAGTGCTTTGAGTAATTCTTCAAATCGTTTCCGTTGTTTACTTAATAGTATTTCATTTGACCTGTGCTTCATTTTATGAGTAATGCCTTAAAATTCTTCTGAATTTAAGATACAAGTATCCATTTATGCGTGACGCCTTTTCGTGATCTCTTTGATTATCCTTTTCTCTCTCTCTTTTTTTTTCACGCTCTCTCATTTCAAACAACTTTGTTATTTCGGCACATTTGCTGATAACTCTCATTTCTTCAATTTAAATCGCGGTTGGCGAATTCAACTTATTCTATAATTTGTTACCATTTTATAAAATTACATCAGCCACCTTACTTATCCAACTAGTCTAAATTAATTTGTGTATCGATTAAGAGGGTTGTAGGTGGATGGTTAAGAGATAGAATTAATTTGAGTTCGGTTATACATTAAAAGTTCCCCTGGCTTGGAAGAGCTACTTGACAATTTACTGATGCTTGAAATACTTGTATAGCATCTGGTAATGTTTAACATTTATAGATTTAGTAACTAAGTTTATGTAGAGATTTATTGTGCCTTCTGTGTTACCATTTTTGTGCACATGATGATGGACCCGGAAATATGAATCTGAAACGTCATCAAGTCTTGTAATAGCTTCAATAAAATAACTCCCGTTTCAATATCAAGGCAGCTGCACAGCATAAAGAAGAATTGACTTTTAAAGGTGCTTTGAAATATAGAAGGTTTGCACTTGTCGGAGACCGGTGTTGGGCCTATATCTACCACTAGACAAAGTGACATTTGGTAGATTTGATTGACCGGCACAAAGTTTTCCAATTTGGACGATGGTAAGATTTAAAAAAAATGCTTCTCTATAAACTGGCTGCCTCATTAAAATAGCTTTAAGAGCTGTGCATCTAAACGCAATTTGTTACTACTTTTACTATAATCAAGGTTGAGAACTTGATATAAACACCTGACCCATTAAGTACGTACATTTTGTCAGTATAAACTAAGAATTGTATAGTGTAGAAAAGGCAATTCAACCTATTCATCATCGTGGGGCCCCTTTATTACTTAGTCAATTGTTGTTCGATTTTCCTGTGCATAAGCATGACGTGCTTATAACTGTCTATGTACGATTGCTTTTATTTTTCTGTAATATTAATTGATTTATTTTTCTAATAAATCAGCGGGAAAGATGGTGTGAGAGCATAACAGTGCAATTTGTTAAACTTAAAAAAATTATACGCTGGATTACAATTCTTGTGTGGATAAATAAAAGATGTATATTACGAGAGAGAGAGAGAAATAAAATATCCAAGTATCTGTAGCTAATATTTTGGATTTGTTAGTGCTATTTTCGATTATTCAATCATAATCGTGGATTTGTCGTAACCAATCACGTATTATCCGAGTCTATCTTGAAGTGTTGCAATGCCCACTACGTAAACCCATGATCATTATTTTTACATTTTAATTGTATCCGTAAGCGCTTGGTCTACCATTTTTCGGTACACGTATTTTGTAGAATTGTTGTTGATGTTCTTTTTTCGGTATATTTGTCTAATTTTTGCTGTATCTTTTGCACATTTATGCAAGTATGAAACTTATTAATTGTAGTAGCTTAGGAAGTCAGAAGCATTTATTCCGATTTTTCAGTGTCGAAAATCTAGATATTTTTCTGCCGGAGACGTGACCTATGGATAGTATTTGCTCAAAATAACAGAATTTTTTGTGGGTGCTGTTACAAATTAGCCAATTTTTCGAGTGTGACACTGATATATTCTTGTTTCGGACCCCTTTTTGTCTGCCGATGTTCTTCGTGTTGCAGGTATATTGAAATTCTTATACTGATAACGTTGTTGGCTTCACAGAGGCTGTATTTTTCATAATTTTTTGTGTTGAGAACAACTCTCACATGTATCAACAGAAACTGGGCTTTATTCGCTCGAATTACTTTTATTTTGAAAAATTCATCTAAAAGATCACCTAAAAAAGGTAAATTGTGCATTATTCTGCTAGTCCTTTTATTTACATTTCGATTAGTCTCGATTTTATTACTCTATCAACCCTTATATTCGGTAAACCAGTCTGTAAAATCATTCTTCCTCTATTGTTCACGGAACAGGCTTAGCTCTAATTCAATTTTTTTACGTTAACAATTCCTGCCCGTTCGAATGTCCAAATTGGTTATGAGGCTTCTTTTGTTAGCCATTGGTATACTAAAAGAATAGTGAATATACTGCTTAGTCCAACTTGATTTCTAGTGTACTGGCCTTCAGATGGTTTCTTCTCCACCTCGTTATTCCTGAGTCAAGAAATGATAGATATCTGTTACTTTCTTCCTCTAATGTAAACTGGGTTTCTCGGTCGATCTTGTTTATATGATGTATTGGTACATTTGCATCTTTATTCTTTCCACGGCCATGAACTTACCATCAGCATAATGTACGTAAGTATGAGTTCCAGTGGTTGATCATGTTGCCTCAAAGTGGTGCATATAGATGTTTGCTAAGACCGGTTCAAGTAAGCTCCATATGCATGTGTCGTCAATTGGTACGTGCATGACATCTTGAAATAAGAATTATACATTGGATGTGCACAGATAAATAATTCTTTTATGCCTTCGAACTCTTGAAATGTTGCAGTTATTGATGCTCGTAGAAATTAGAAAGCAAGATTAATTGTTTAATTCAACAGAATACTATTAAATAAGGAATTTACTCTATCGATAACATTTGGGTTTCGTTAGCTCATGGTTATTTTCAGCAAATTGGAGGCTGTCCTTAACCACGCATTCTAAAATCTTTTCATTATCGTTAGTGTAACTCTGCATATTAATCTATGGCTCCATGTTGCATATAGTTAAAAATGAATAATAGAACGTCTGCAAGAATGACGATTATCATTGCTGTCTACTTTGGGAATCTTTGATAACTCACAATATCGGTGGTGTTTAACAAACTGTTTCGATTTTTACATTATGTAATAAATATATTTTTACCCTTAGTGGTGATTTCCTGCTTCGTTTCAACTTTTGAATGATATATATGAACTATCACAGCTAATAAACTTAAGCCTTGTTTAGACTTGCAAAAAATAATACAAAACGAATTCAAACCAGATTAGAATAAAAACTTTACCAACTGAAATTCAGAAGTAACTAGCGTGCATTAAAAATAGCAAAACGTTTCTAGGGATCCATTCAGAATGAAAAGAATCATATTGCAAATGGACATGGCTAAGATACCATTGGTTACGAAAAATCTACGGATATGATTGTAGAAATGAAAAGAGCACTGACGAATACAGTATATATATATATATATATATATATATATATATATATATATATATATATATATATATAAGAACAAAACAACGTACTCCATGGAATAACATTTATTAATAAATCTTATTTCTACCAGTATCTACAGCCATTGTTCTGGATTCGTTAGTATATTCGTTCATCCAATCCCACTGTACATTTGTCGTAACCAATCTCCTCTTCGTTATGTTAGCCTTTGTTTTTCGCAATTTAGACCACTACTTTTGCGCAATTTAGACCACTCCTTTTGCGTAACGTCATTTGGTGTGTCATCGCTTTCATTGTAATTGCGTCCTTAATTGATGTATGTGTCGTATTTTGCGAAGCGTTGGCTATTTTTAAAGACATGTCAATTATGTCTTTGTTTTAGTCCAATTTAATTTCTTTTTGAATTATTTTCTGCACGTTTAAGCAGGGCTGTAGCTTATTAATTGCAATAGCTTCAAAAGCCAGAAGCATTTCCTCTGTTTTTGCCTTGTACAGAACTGAAAATTTGTTACTAGTAACAGCATGACCTGTGAGTAGGAGCTGCACCCCTCTTTAATAGTTTTTGAGGGAGATGCTGATTTATTCTAATTTCGAGCCTCTTTTTTGATCTGCCGATGTACTGAGCGTTGCAGGTACATTGAAATTTGTATACAGACAAAGGTGTTGACGTCACAGAGAGGCTATCTTTTTCATTCGTGCGCATCAGTTTTGTTGTGTTGAACATCACTCTCACCTGTATTGATGGAAACTGTGCTTTTGTCGCTCGAATTACTTTTCGTTTGAAGATTTTCGCTGGAAGATCACCTCCAAAGGGAACACTAAGCGTTACTCTCTGGGGAGTTTTGTTTTCCTCCAAATTGGCCTCGATTTTGTTGCGTTGCCTCAAGTTGTATTCGATGAACCAGTCCGGATAGCCATTATTTCTCAACGCTTCGCGAAGCAAATTTAGCTCTACTTCAATGTTGTCCGGTGAACAAATCCTGCGTATTCGTGTGCCCAAATTTATTATTAGGTTCCTTTTGTACGCCCTTGGCACACTACTCATATAATGGATATATTGTCCAGTCCAGCTTGATTTCTTGTGAACTGACCTTGAGAGAGTACCTTCTTCATCTCTCGTTATTCCTACATCTAGGAAGGATAAATATCCGTCTTTTTCTTCTCCTATTGTAAACTTGATTGCCTGGTCTACCTTGTTTATGTGATGTAGCAGTGAATTTGTATCTTCATCCTTTTCAACGACCATGAAAGTATCGTCAACGTAGCGCACGTACAAATGAGCTCCATTGATAAATGATTTTAAACCAGTTGTTTCTAAATGGTGCATGTATATGTCTGCCAATACTGATCCAAGAGGACTACCCATACCTATGCCGTCAATTTGTCTGTAGAAGACTCCTTGGAATACGAATTTTACGTTGGATGTGCATAATAGAAGTAGTTCTCTCATGTCGTCCACTTCTATCAGTGCTTCAGCTCCTGATGATCGTATATATTCACATAGTATATTTATAGTTTTATTTACTGGAATGCTAGTAAAGAGTGACTTTATATCGGGGGACACCATTTTCCTCTCTTTGTAGAAAAAATTCGCGACCTAAATTTGAAAGAGAGGAAAATGGTGTCCCTCGATATAAAGTCACTCTTTACTAGCATTCCAGTAAATAAAACTATAAATATCCTATGTGAATATATGATCGTACCAAACTTTATCTGCTGCAATTTGCATTTATCATTATCTATAATTGGAACTGCACCTGTAAGAAATCATATTTAAGCAGGTGTAGTAGATTAAACTACATTGTTTGCGCGGGTGATGATAAAATTTACTATAATCAAAGTTGCGAACTTGATATAAACACCTGACCCATTAAGTACTTACGTGTCAGTATCAACTAAGAATTGTATAGTGTAGAAAAGAAAATTCATCCAGTAGATCGGTTTCGTTCTTATTGGGACCTCATCACGTACTGGCCAGAATTTGCCGTGGACAGGGCTCGAACCTGTGCACGGCTGCTTTTAGAATTTGGTGCTCTAACCACTGAGCCACCCTGGTACACACTACACACAATTTTCATTCGTAAACTAACTAATGTAACTCGGTTAGCTTTTTCTCTTTTGGGTGGAGCTCATATGGCATCCATTTAGACCCAATGTTCCAACTAACCATTCCCAATCTGCCATTGCTGAACAGACACCACACTACATGGGGACGTGTTAGTGAAATTTACATTTATATATTTAAACGAACATTGGTTGCGCGGGTGGTTATAATATTTACTATAAATATAGTTGCGAACTTGATATAAACAGCTGACCCATTAAGTAATTACATTTTTTCAGTATAAGCTAAGAATTGTATAGTGTAGAATGTCAACTCATCCAGTATACCGATTTCGTCCATAGTGGGAACTAATCACGTACTGGCCAGAATTTTCTGCGGACAGGGCTCGAGCCTTGGTGCGTCTGTCAACCAATGTTTGTTTAATTATATAAATGTACATTTCAATACCACTTCCCTATCTGGTGTTGTGTATGTTCAGTAATGTCAGATTGGGAATGGTTAATTGGAACTTTTGGTCTAAATGGATGATATATGAGCTCCAACTAAAAGACAATAAACTAACCGAGTAATATTAGTTGGTATATGACTGTAAATTGTGTGTAGTGTGCGCCAGGGTGTCACAGTGGTTAGGACGCCAGATTCCGAAGCAGACGTACCCAGGTTTGAGCCCTGTCCGCGGCATATTCTGGCCAGTACATGATGTGTTCCCAATAAGGACGAAACCTGTCTACTGGATGAATTGCGTTTTCTACACTATACAATTCTTAGTTTATACTGACAAAATGTAGGTGTAGTAGATAATTGATATCACGCCTAGTGGAGAACGTACCAACTTAAAATATGCAAAGTTAGATTAGTGGTGCGCTTACATTAATAGTTAATCATATTTTGTCGTTTGAAAAATGCGACATGACAAAAAAACTCTATTAAAATTTAGTTGAGCCCTGGATTGTAAGTATGATTTATTTTGTGGAGGTTAATGGAACAAAAATGTGGTGTTCAGACTTGTGCAAGAATTTATTGCATTATCATAGGGATTTCAAAGCCCCATACGAAACTGTGTTTCTTTATAGCTCTTCTATTTGAACTTTCTTGGCTAATAATTAAACAATAATTGATTGCGCGGGTGGTGGTAACAATTCTTTAAATCAAGTTTGCGAGCTTGAAGTAAACACCAATCCCATTGTATTTAACCAGTCGTCAAACAACACAAAACTACCGCCAGTCGCAACGCATTGACGCGTTTCGACCTTCCATGATCATCACCAGAGTACAACGACAAACTGACTATCGAGGATCAAATCGCATTAAATATATATGGAAATCAAATTTAGATATGTGGCTCTCACCTCTAGCACAATTTCTATGCAGTCACGAACATTAGCTGTTTGTAGCTTTTGCCACACACATATAAATAGGCAATACAATTAAACAATAATTTATTTCGAGTGTGGTTTATAGAATTGTTACCTGAGAGATGCATATCTAATTTTGCTTTCCATATGTATGCAATGCGGTTTGATCCTCGCTATTCAGTTTACCGTCGTACTCTAATGATAATCATGGAAGGTCGAAACGCGTCAGTACGTTGCGACTGACGGTAGTGATACATTAGTCACTTTTGACTTTTGTAGGGCTGGACATGACGATGATGATGATGAGTGGCTGTAGTTTTGTTATGTTGCTTAATGACTGGTTAAATACAATGAGATTGATGCTTACTTCAAGCTCGCAAACTCGATTTAAAGAATTGTTACCACCACCCGCGCAATCAAATATTGTTTAATTGTATTGTCTATATATATATATATATGGCGAAAGCTACAAACAGCTAATGTTCGTGACTGCATGGAAATTGTGCATCCGAAATTTCCAGTCACGTACAATGCAAGACTACTAGAGGTGAGAGTCGCATATCTAATTTTGCTTTCCATATATATGAAATGCGGTTTGATCTATGCTAGTCAGTTTGCTGTCGTACTCTGATGATGATCATGGAAGGTCGAAACGCGCCAGTGCGTAATGACTGGCCGTAGTTTTGTTATGTTGTTCGACGACTGGTTAAATACAATGAGATTGGTGTTTACTTCAAGTTCGCAAACTTGATTTAAAAAATTTATTGACTAATATTTATATATTGTTGGTGAACTTATTAAGTGCAGCGTTGTTCTTTGTTTAAATTAAATTATTTTCTGTTTTAGTAATCTGCAGTAAATCAATTCATCAGATGGAGCGAAAGAGCTTCTGTATACTATATAATGTGTTCTAAATTGGATATCCGGGAATATTTTTTTCAAATTTCAAAAATAAATATCTTATAATATTATATACATATTTTATATAAATTAAACATTATATAAGATAAATTAAATTCATTAATTAGATTGATTTCGTTATAATTCAATGTCGTAATGGATTAGTGTTTACTTCAAGCTCGCAAACTTGAATTAAAGAATATATATACATTTTTTTATGAAAACATGACAAATTAAATAATTGAGAGTAACCGTGTATTAGGTGTTATGCACCCAGTAACGAATTAGTTCAAATATGACCAGAAGGATTAACCAACGACAGTATGAACGAAAGATAAAATCTCACGGGCGCATTTGTTTCGTACTTACTAACGACTCATCAGTAGGAGCCGATATTACACTTTTTATCTACGATACATTTTGGTAAGGAATGTTAGACACCATTGGACGTTACAATTTTCTAAAATAATGTGTAAACCTGCATTAGTGCATCTAACTTCATATAAAATTTTCAACAATACGATTTCAAAGCCAGCTCACTATATATAATATATATAATTCTGTAAAGTGTACCACATTCCTCACCAATGTTTATAGTGGATGAAGGGCGTAAAACCAGCACCTACGGATGAGTCGTCAGTAAGCACAAAACGAATGTACAGTAGATTATACTTTCCGTTCATGACGTCTTTGGTTTATCCTTCTGGTCGTATTTCAACTAATTTTTTACTAGACGCGCAACACACAATACACAATTGAATACATATTAGTTCTCCGCCACAAAAATTATCTAACCCTATTAGTCACATTGTGAGTGAAAACAGTATGTTTATAACTGTGGACATAATATGTTGTCTTAAATTTTCCTTTTAGATAATATATTTTTTAAATATTGAATCCTATTTTCAGAATTCTCCTTAACATGTCGATGTGCATGCAAAAAATGGATAACTTTCACGGGGCTGCTGAACTAGCAACCCGAGCTTTTCATGTGTTTGTACCTACAAAAGCTATAAAAAATGCAAACACACAGAGTCCTACTCTGTTTTTGCCTGAGTTGCCGGTTTCTCGTTTTACAGAGATTGCGAAGGCCTTGTACAGACGCGCCCAGGCTAAGTTCAATATGGGTGCTTTTGATGAGGCCAGATTAGATTGCCAATGGGGCGTAGCATTGTCAACAACCTCGAGTACCTGTTCTAAAGCGTTCCTTCAGCTCATGCAGGAATGCGATCAACGTATTAGAAGTCACACCAATATGGTCGCGGAGAAACTGCGTAATGCACCGTTTCGGCCGAGCAGAATCTGACAAGCATATTTGCTGAAGGCTCCTACTGTGTAATTGCTACACGTTGTGTTTACGCGTTGTGGGTCATGAATCGGTGAAGCTGAGTATTGCGGTATTCCCGGCGATTGGAGAAATCATTAACAGAAATTTATATTGAATACGTCATTCAACAAATTTTTGTTGTTGTAGATTCTGTGCTTTTAGAGAACGATTCTAATTAACCGGCTTGTTTATTCATGGTGAGGCCGCACGTTTTAAGTGTTCATGTTTCTTTTTTAACCAAATCTAAAATAAACAAATGTGAATAAACTCTTCTGTGATTCATTTTTTCGGCGGGCACCACGACCTATTCCTGAAGTCTAGAAGCATAATTTCGAATTATCTCGAATGCTCAGTCGTATACGTAGCAAAATCTGTGCCCATTAATCACTTTGTATATACAACTGATACTGTTACATGCGTGAGCACAATTTCTTATATTTTACGTTTTTGTTTGGAAATTGGAATACTTGAAAAATGGTGACAAATGTATTCACACATTGACATAACGATTACTTTAAAGCGCGTGGTGCATCAGAACAAGCATACAAAATTTATTTAGGCTTTCTTGTTTGTGATTCTCTATCTTAACCGACTAACAACGGTAGTATATACACTTTGCTTTGTTTCAAAGGTAAATCATCTGATCAGCTTTCTGTACTTAATGCGTTATTCCATATAATTTTATTTATTTACAAGTCAATCAGCTGAGGGTGAGGTGTGCCATGATTTCATTAATCCTTTTGATTGCGTTTATTCAATTTTACTCATATTTCTTCTTTGATCAAGCAAGGATTTCTTTTACTAATACTATAATCAAGATTGCGATCTTGATATAAACACCTGACCCTTTGATTTCATACATTTGTCAGTATTAACTAAGAATTGTATAATGTAGAAAACGCAATTCATCCTGTAGACCGGTTTCGTCCTTATTGGGAACTCATCATGTACTGGCCAAAATTTGCTGCGGACAGGGTTCGAAACTGAGCACGTCTGCTCCGGAATCTGGTGCTCTAACCACTGAGCCACCCTACTGCACACTACATAAACTGTTCGGTTATATACAAACTGTAACTCGGTTAGTCTTTTTTTCAGGTGGAGCGCATATGACATTCATTTAGACAAAAAGTTCCAACTACCCATCCCCAATCTGTCAATATTGTGCAGACACCACACTACAATAATGACAGATTGGGGATGGGTAGTTGGAACTTTGGTTCCAAAGGGATGCCATACGAACTCCACCCAAAATTTAAAAAATCTAACCGAGGTACATTAGTTAGTATATAACTGAAAATTGTGTGTATTGTACGGCATGGTGGCTCATTGGTTAGAGCACCAGATTCAGAAGCAGAAGTGCTCAGGTTCGAGCCCTGTCTGCGGCAGTCTGGCCAGTACGTGATGAGTTCCCAAATTGGACGAAACCGGTCTACTTTATGAATTTCCTAATCTACTCTATGCAATTCTTAGTGTATACTGACAAATGTATGTACTTAATGGGCGAGGTTTTAATATCAATATCGTAACCTTGATTGTATTATTTGTTATCACTGCCCGCGCAACCAATGTTCGTTTAAGAATTTCTTTTAAATAATCCTTGCATACGCGGATGGGGATAACCACTTTTAAAATAAAATTTTCGAGTTTCATATAAGCATCAATCCAATTGTATTTAAGATATAGCAGATCATAGCAAACCTGCTGCCATTCACTGTAATGACGAAATTCGAACTTGCTTGATCATTAACAGAGCTCGACGGCAAACTGGCTAGCGATGATCAAACGACAGTACATATATAGGAAAGCTTTTGTTTCTCTATCAGTATTTTGCAGCTTTTAATCACAAAAATCAGTTATATTTCGTCTTCATAAAACATATCTTAGTCGCTTTACATATATAGTAATAGTTCCTTTGAATCTGAATCAGTTGTGATTGTTTTAAATAAGATTTGAAGAAATGGAAGCTTTAACATTAATCCGCAAATTACTTACATATGTCAGTATAAACTAAGAATTGTATAGTGTAGAAAAGGCAATTCATCCAGTAGACCGGTTTCGTCCTTATTTGGAACTCATCATGTACTGGCCAGAATTTGCCGCGGACAGGACTCGAACCTGGGCACGTCTGCTTCGGAATCTGGTGCTCTAACCACTGAGCCATCCTGCCGCTCAGTGGTTAGAGCACCAGATTCCGAAGCAGACGTGCCCAGGTTCGAGTCCTGTCCGCGGCAAATTCTGGCCAGTACATGATGAGTTCCCAATAAGGACGAAACCGGTCTACTGGATGAATTGCCTTTTCTACACTATACAATTCTTAGTTTATACTGACATATGTAAGTAATTAATGGGTCAGGTGTTTATATCAAGACCGCAACCTTGATTATAATAATTGTTATCACCACCCGCGCAACCAATGTTCGTTAAATTATATTAACCCGCAAAGTTTAAACACGAGGCTGAATTCAACTGGCCTGACTGGATACCGCAAATATCAGTTTGTCTAGCTTAAAACTAACAAACATTTTCTTCTACATGTAGCCTTTAGATGAGGCGACGAAGTGTTTTTCATGTTAAATATTATCAATATGGACCTAACAATGAGGTTTTAAGCTTATCTTAGCATATACGATCGCGAGCAGAATATACCGCTCTATAGTCAATTTGCGTAGTACTCTGATGATGATCATGGTAGGTCGAAATGCGTCAGCATGTATGACTTGCGGTAGTTTTGCTGTTTTTCGGCGAATGGTTTAACAAAATGAGATTGATGCTTACCTCAAGCTCGCAAACTCGATTTAAAGAACTATGTTGTTCATTGTCCAATTGATTTCTTCCTTCGTTAACCACGTTTCTGCCTATTCTCGTATTGGCCGTTTCTAGTTTTAAGCGAACCAATTCATCAAGCTCTCAAAATGCATTGGGTCTTCTATTTTTGGTAGCGTCGTTCTAAACGGTGCCGGTGATAAAACATTACAATTACTTTTCGTCATGTACAATTTTGAGTTCAGCCATTTGGTGTATTAGTAATGTAAATTGATAAATACATGTCTTATTGACTTAATGCTATATTCTAATTCAGGTTTATACAGTACAGGTAAACACGTCCGTTTTCTTTACACTATAACTCAACTCAAATTAAATGTCCGTTGTTTTATATAGTAGATTCGAAAATTTAAAGTAAATTCAGTTTCATCAATTGTTTCCATTATATAAAAAATGAAAAAGTGAAGACATACATGCAGAAGCGCACATGCCATTATTAATGCAGCCAGCCAAGTAGGTGAATTGTATATACTGACCTACGTAACGTTTAACTTATGCCAGCAATATCAACTATATATATATATATATATATATATATATATATATATATATATATATATATATATTTCGAGAATACTAAACTTCACTTTACAATCTTTCATTTATATACATTCTGGGTTTTCATTTGATTATGTGGGAGGCAACAAATGTAACTCGGGTTTACTTCTATGAGCTGATTATTAAGTGTATATGCTTTTGTGTCTGTGTGTGTGCCTGTTTGCATGTTAAAGTCTTTCTCGCTGTATTGCAGTGATGTCTGAGATCTGGTCATTCTTGTGTTGAAGGCTTGAGAGTTAACCAACTGCTCGCATTCTTGGCTGTTTAGTGTACGTATGTTAATTTTCCGTATGTAGTCTTGCGTTTCCCCCTGTTCCGTAGTTTTGTTTTCTCACTTGGTAACAATGCAGGTGCGGATTTCAGTGTTGAATGCTCATATTTTTTCCAAATTTCTGTTTCCGTATTTTCAGCTGCTTTATCCCCTTCAGTTTGTTGAGTCTTGTCGGGGGTGCTTGGTCTTGCCAGGATGCTAGTAAATTTATGTTGGATTGTTTGATTCGTGGCTTGTCGATTAGAATATCATTTTTATGAAACTTTTGAATATTTAAACCAGATGTTTGTTGTTTTATATAAAGGGCTTCATAGATAATAATTTTTCTGATTTTTATTTATTTAGAATTGAGAAATTGGTCAAATTGACTAGGTGCCCCGTTTCTTATATATGATCGTAAATAGCTGATTTTCATGACGGTGGAAAGCCTTTTTAATCAATTTCTGCGGTAAATGTTGCAGGATTCTGTTAATCAATTGATTCTTCGTACATCCAATACATGTGCTACCGCACATACATGAGAATTTGTAGACTATGCATGATTTGGAGAGAATTGGCAATTGATCTTTGGCATCCAACCTCACGATTCTGTGTGCAAAATGTGATATAAACTTTAACACGGAAAATTCTCCATAGTTATTCTATTTAGCCACGATGAATATATATATATATATATATATATAATGAAAGAAGTAAAATTGAAAATGCAAACGCGGAGAGAATGTGAATTGAGAGAATAACCAATCAATTGGTAAATAACCTGTTCAAGCTCAATGCCAGAACATGTTTTTGCTGCTTGCATAAATCCGGCTGCAGTTTATTTATTCGTATGTGGCTAACTAAGTTCTGATGTTGCATTTAGTAATTGTCTTAAATGCTACGTCTGGGGAACATACATGTTGCGCACTTACTGGCGTGTATTCCTCATTTGATTTATAACAGGCGTCTAAGTTGAAATGGTCTTTCAGTCGTGTAGTTAACCGTCTTGTCGATCGGCCTACGTAAGCTCAACGAAAATTTGCGCCTGTATATTGTTGAATAATATTTGGGGTCAGCGCTCATGGTTGTTTCTCTGATTGCTGGTAAAGGCAAGTGTGTTACCTGAAATTACACTCGGTGTTTAGTTGCATTTGTTGTGTGTGTTAATGTCGCTTCACCGTTTTTTGCTGTGCGGGAAACTGCATCCTCTTAAATGGGATGTTTAGGTAAGCTGCTTTCTTTTTTGCTTTCCAACACATCTGTTTCTTTTTAGGTTCTCTTTTAATAATTGGCTCAATTGCCTGGGATAGCCATTAGGCATTGAATCGTTTATTGCTTTAGTATATCTGTTAGCTATTAGATCTGGACTGACCAATCTGTCAATTTTTGTTAGACAACTCTGACGTGAAACTGATTTTCTTAGTTGTTTTATTGGGAGTTTGACGCAAAATTCGTGATTGTGGCCTGTTTTTAAAGAACGATTAAAATATCATCAATGTACTGTATGTCTTGTGGACATTTATCTATGTCACTTTATTATATTTGTTCTCGAGATGTACTTGAAAATTCTCAGCCAACACAGGAGATAGGTGGCCCCCATTGCCACGCCAATTATACGTTTATGGATGCCTCCATTAAAACGAAATTGTACATCTTTCCTGCATAGTAAGATAAGCTGGCGTAGAGTATGATCTGGCACCATAGCTATTTCGCGTTCCAAAAATCATATGTCCAACGATAAAATCAATTTGCAGAATGGATTATAATGTTTTCAAACTCAGAATAGTAACCTTGATGCATTCAACTTGGCGTGTATTCAACTAGACGGTTAATTACTCGTTTTAAAGAACATTGGAACCTAAACGCCTGTTTTAAAGCAAATGGAGAATACACATCTGTAATTGGGCAACACGTAGTTAAAACCTCTCACGTATGTTCTTCAGACGTAGCATTTAAGATAATCACTAATTGCGATAACAGAAATGCGTTAGCAACGTACGAAACTCTATGAATAAATAAGCTGCAGCCGGATTTATGCAAGCAGAAAAAACATGTTCGGGCATTGAGCTTGAACTGGAGATGATGCAGAAAATTGATTATTTTGTCTCTTACATCGTATTCTCTCTACGTTTACCTTTTCTATTTTAATTGGTCATTCGATTATATATATATATATATATATATATATATATATATATATATATATATATATATATATATATGTGCGTGTGTCTATTAAAACGGTGTCCCAGTATAAATATTGTTCTTCGCCGAAAAATACCTGTTAGTTTGTTTCTTTATCTACTCATCTTAATTATTATGTAATATCCTTTTAATAATATCCCTGTTTGTGATATCGAGCATTTAAAGCTGTTTACTTTGCCATTATTCCATAACATGCTAAGAGATGATTATTGCCGGTTTGCCGTATTCTTCTGCTTTGTACGGGACAAATGCTGACTTATTGGTGCGTGTAACTAATGTTAGGTCGACTTACGATATGTTGCACAGAACTTTATTAGCATAGTCATTAATCTGGTCGTATTTTCTTTGAATTCAGCTGGTCTATACAATATTCTCAAATGGAACTGTTGTTTTGTACTTAATCACATTTTAATCCAGTTATGCATTCATTTTTAAGAGGGAGTTGTCCCACCCTGCATAAAATTATGTATTATTTCATTTAAATGTGCACTTATTTGAATATTTCTAAACAGTTATCCCGCGTAATAGGGCACATAGATGCCTATTCACATAGTGAAGAATTAGTCAAAGCCTTAACTGGGCAATTTGCCGCTATATTTCCGCCAAAATGCGTCTAAAATTGTGATAGTATGACGCCACGAGTTCAAACGACCAATTTCTCCGATTTTATTGTCCGCCCTGCGAAATCGTGCCTGTTACTTGCGTGTTCAGACATGCATCGAAGTTGCGTTGTCAGTCTGGCATACATGTCCAACCGCGCTCACCATCCAGGTAATAAAATCGGTTTTTTTTCCGATAGCATACGTTCGAAGGCTGAAAACAAGGTCGTGAATTTGCCTGTCTTGCTTTGTCGCGCACAACTAATAACAGCACGAATCAAATCTAGCTAAGTTATATGTTCGAAAAACAGTCCCTGCGTCCGCAGTTGTAGTTAGTCATCTATCGTGTTTCATCGTCACGAAAAGAGGAATTAGAATATGTTTGATGTTAACTCAACTAAATGAACAGATGTGTATAATTTTTTGACTGGAGATGAAGAAAGTGGTATACGTGGGTTAGTCTTGACGAGTGATCTGTCGGACGTCACTTATGAAGCCATTGAGGAATAATTTGTTTATAATTACCAAATTTGTGTCTTCCAATCTAGTTCAGGTTTCGGATCCGATTTGCTCGTGATGGCTGTATTTGATGAATTCAACACTAGGCCTATTCGGACGTAAGATTTCTGAAAATTGTTCATAAATCCATATGTAGTCAATTTTTCTTTTTGCTAACAGCGCAGTATGATCAGAGCATTTATGGACGGAAATAAAGTGACCACCACCAAATTTCACCCCAGGTGTTGCAAAAAAACTCAGAAAAGATAGTATTTGTTGAACAGATGAGAAAATTGATAAGTAAATTTTAACTGATGTAAGATAAAGGCAATCTGGTTCTAAGGTGAACGCCGTCTGAAAACTACGCATGGTATTCTTTGACTAGCCAAGAAATTGCTGTCTTGGTGTCGTCTTCAATTGTGGCCTATCGTTGCGTGTTGTACGTCTTCGAGTTAGATGTTGCCGATAAATCTAGAAAAGAGATATCAACGAGCCGCTGCTATTTGTGTCTAAGCTAGAGTTTACAAAGAATAAGTTTTCTCATGCCTTCCATTCCTGATCGAAAACTTGCCTTAGTTGGCATTGTTCGTGTACTCGTTGTTTATGGGTTACTTTGAGGATACCATGAGTCATTGGAGTGGCTGTGTCACCATTTTTGAGTAAGAAGCTGTCGCTCCAGTGAGACTGATTGCTCATAATCACGGCACTAAACTCCGGTTCTCCTAAATGTCTGCTTTTTCTGGATTCAAATATTTATAAATAGATTTGCAGTTCCAATGGGACTACAAGATTTTCATATCATATGTATCCCCTAACATGTTTGAAGGGTAACTTCATCATAGTTCACGCTTCTTGCGATTCTTAGCGTATTTCAAAAATATCTGAAGTGCTTCACAAGCTGCACTTCGCAGATAAGCGATGCTCGTATTCTGTTGGAAGAGTTTTCTGGACATAGTCATAGCTACTGTCAACAGTGCGCTACGTGTTAGCATCGTAAAACACGAAAAATAAAGTCACTCACTGTTTTCATCTCCCCTACACGAAATCAGCTTATTAATATCCAATTGGTTGGTCTGCTGCCTGTGGCGCGTGACAGGGCGACCTGTGCTCTCCATGGTCGTTTAGTTTACACGATGGACAGTGTACCATTGAAGCAAGTTACACCAGGGGAAGTTATAATGTGATAAGAAGAGCACTAGATCAGTCGTCTTGGTTCACCGAAAGTTTTTTGTCATTACTCGAGTGCACAGTTCGATTCGAATGGATTTTCTCAGTGAAACCAGAACCTTGACATAAAGCATTCTAGAGCTGTAAAATAATCACCATCCCACCAACGAGAGGACTGAGCGACCGCAACAGAAGACGAAGAAGAATTTGTGACGTCAGCGCCACGAAGACTGGATCTTGACTAAATAAATTACATTATGTTGAGCGGGTCATGCGATTTACATTATCACCAGTTGCAGACCTTGCTTCTTCAGCCATGGTCTATAGAGCGCAGATCCGTCCAGCAGGCAAAACAATATCCCAAGGCCTCCACGTAACTGCTGCTTAGCAGCTTTTTGGAGCGCCTAAAAAGCTAACCCAGTAACAAGCCTAAACCCGACAACCTAAACGCATACGCCTACAAAACGAAGACTACGTCATGAAGTCAGAGATGGAGCACGATTTAAATGATGGTCAGTACCGGATAGAGAGTGGACACAGAGCATAATATCGTTTTCATCAACATGCCCGAACTATCCTGCACTGTGGCTCTCAATACATTAAACAGGTTCCCAAGGTCGTCTCCTGAGAGGGAAGATGTTGCAGTGATCAACAGTGAGACTGAGAATGGGCCAACGTCTTTATTTAGAGCCCATGGGAGTACAAGATTAATTCTAAGCAGGAGCGTAAGAATGAAAATGAAGCAGACTCAGGAGAATGCTGGAAGTGGCAGCCGAGCCTCGGGAATTAATTCTTAGTAAGGAACTATTATGTACTGTTTCTACGAAAGAAACGCGCTTTATGTAAGCAAGCTCATAAAAATTATTTGATTCGTGTTTCAAGTCAACATGGCTATTAATGCTAACTTGGAGGAGCTGGTTATTATATTAGCAGTTCGAATGAATAACTGTACTGAAGAGTTGGAGGGAATTAATTATAGTTTAGATGAAAAAAATATTTTTAACTTTGAAGGAATCCGTATAAAGGACGAATTTGACATGGACAAATAAAATAAATCAACTTTTCGTATCTTGTTTTGAGGTAAACCCGGAAATCTGCTGTTTGTAAATCTATTTCTTAAAACGATGTGTTTGGACGTTGTGAAAAAGTTTCTTTTTAGCCAGTTCCGCTTAGTCTCAAATGATCTTGGAATCGATTTTTAAGCAATTGGCCGGTACTGCCTACATAGTGAAAGTAGAGGCTAGTGCATGTGTATAAATATTGGACTGCTCGATTACAGAGAGATAATCGTTCTCTAATACCTAAGATGTGATAATTCCACTCTATCAGGATCTTCATCTGAAGAATGATTTAAAATCGGTGCATATATGTTCACAACGCTCTGGACCGGCTTATCTACACGAAAACTGGCGTGTATTAGAAAGCTTAAAAATTCCGTTTATGCTAGGCCATTGTTGCAACACTGATTAGCAAAGACTCAAATATAAGACATAGGAGCACCGATAATATTTAATTGGCCTGAACTTAGGATATGACACTTTCTCACACAGGATGCTAAATGCAGCTCTGTAGTCCTATTAAAACTTGAATATTTTTGGACGTAATATTGACTATTTTCTCTGTGCAATACACGATCATTCAACTTATTTGGGCAACAAAATCTAGTGTTGCATCATTTTAATGCCATGTTAGAAACTCCTAATTGAGTGTATCGTACTTATTTTTATATTTATCGATTTGAAACCATAGCTTATTTCACATAAGTGATTTTGTTCTCTTGCGTCAGTAGTTAAATTAGTTAAGACAATTTACCGCAATAGCAAGAGCACACGCGAATTCGACTTTAGAATGCACTTTTAGTAAACTTCTACATGAGTTTGCTTTCAGTTAATTAAAATGTGATGACTAAATATTTAATTAAAACGGCATCATTGTTAATATTGATTTTGAGTTAGTCAATGCGTCAACCCGTTTTAAAAGGCTAATAAAGACTATAGAGGTGTGGCGTTTCAGTGATGTAGGATTCCAATTTGAGTCAACGCTTTTATTCATATTACCTACAGTTCTTTTAAACTAAACAATTAGTATAATTAAACGAACATTGATTGCGCGGGAGGTGATAACAGTTATTATAATCAAGGTTGCGATCTTGATATAAGCACCTGACATTAAATACTTACATATGTCTGTATAAGCTAAGAATTGTATAATATAGAAAAAGGCAATTCACCCAGTAGATCGGTTTCGTACTTATTGGGAACTCATCACGTACTAACCGAGTTACTTTAATTAGTATATATCTGAAAAGGTTGTGTAGAGTGCGGCAGATTCCGAAGCAGACGTGCCCAGGTTCGAGCGCTGTCCGCGGCAAATTCTGACCAGTACGTGATGAGTTCCAAAAAAGGACGAAACCGGTCTACTGGATGAATTACCTTTTCTACACTATGCAATTCTTAATTTATACTGGCATATGTAAGTAATTAATGGGTCAGATATTTATATCATGATCGCAAACTCGATTATAATAAACACTTCGTAAACGGTTTAGTTATGCAGCTAGACAGATTGACAGCTTCACTACACCAGTTTATAATAATTCAGAGGCCTGTATGCTGGGTGGCAGACTGAATAATTATATCCACGTAAAATTCATCGCCTATATTTAAACGCTCATTACATATTATCGTGTTAAAATTTTGCAATATGTATATACTCTGGACGTCTATTGATTGGACTCACATAGAAACTATTCAATTACATTTTTAGTCACTGATTTAGTGTAGATTTGTGCTTTATTTTGGCCGCTGTAGTTACAAACAGCATAAATGTTAGATACTGTTTGTGGGGGAGAACTAATATTTATGCAATTGCGTATTATGTGTTGCGCGTCTAGTAAAAAATTGTTCCTAATATTACCAGAAGGATGAGCCAAAGATAGCAAGAATGGAAAATATAATCCCGTACACATTCGTTTCGTGCTTACTGGTAACTCATCAGTAGGAGCCGGTATTACGCCCTTTACCTACTATATATTTGGGCGAGGAATGTGAGAAATAGAGCTGTACATTGGTAGTGAAGACGAGTGAAAAATTTAGACAGGGTAATCTTTGGCTATTGGCGTCTTACGTCATGATGTCTTTGGTTAAAAATTTTTCTCATATTTAAAATAATTTGTTACTAGGTTCGCAAAACCTAATACACAACTGCATATATATTGGTCTTCCGCCAAAAACTATCTAATATTTATATATTTATCGAATGAAGTTATAATTATCGCGAAATGTGATAAATGAAGTCGATCAAGGCTCAAGTGTATGGATTTTCTGGAGTAAAAGGTGTTCAAAAACAGTTGTGATTCTCAGTCTTGTTGATCCTGAGCATACATTGAAATCCATTGTGGTTTAACCATTTATCGACTCGACAACCATGATGTTGTTATTATTTACATTTTGGGAAGCATAATGTTTGTATCAGGTACTGACACAATAGCCATAGTGTTGGTACCCTTTACAGGCTTGGTATATATATACATATATAAATATATAAATTGAGTTCTCATTCTCAAGTCTTGCATGCACGTAACTGGTGAAAAAGTAGTTTAGATTTTAACTAAAACCAAGAAACTTTATTTAAGTAAGAGTAATCACAACCCGCGAACTATTGGCAGCTTAGTTAAGTATATAAATTTCTTTGAGAACCCAACAGACGACGGAGTTCATTACAGATGAGTGTTCAATTCTGTCTTCTTGGCATTGGCTCCGCTGCAATTCACAGTGCGGAAGATTTCCATCACCCCTTGGATATGTCTATATAATATGCCGAACGTTAGAAAAATGTCATGGCCGTGACAGCATAAAACTTATGCAGTCAACATCTCTAGTACACACAATATATGCTAAACTACTTTCGTTTAGAGACGTGGGAACTTTTAATCACTAGTTATTCCTTATCATTTGATGGCTATGGCCAGTTTTCCACCATAGTCTGTCGATGAAACGCGTCAGTATGTCTGATTGGTGGTAGTTTTACTACGATGCGACAGGATTTGTGCTTTCATAATGTCAGCAAGCCTCAATTAAGTAATTGCCTACCTATTTTAGTTAACATTATCTAATTTTAAATTTAAAGAAATCGCTCGAATAAAAGCGCAATAATTCCAACAAATGAATTTTTAGTCTTTATTTTTTCCAGCATCCACAAGTTATTCATTGAAATGAAAGATATGCCAAAAGATGAAAATTGTCTTACTACATAAAGCTTCATCGTTACACATGCAACATCAATAAAAAGAAGAAATATTTATTTATTTAATCTAAATATGATACAACAATGCGATTTCAATCAGTGTCCGATTTGTGCTTATTTTTCTTTTTCTTTTTTTTCTCCTTGTGCTTTCTCTTTTTAATTCTTCGACTCTGCTGAAACAAAAATAAAGTAAAACGTACATCAACTTATGTATTATTGTGATTAACCTAAAAATATAAAAGTGCAACATAAGACGAGAGTTAGTTTACATGCGCTAAGTAGAAAGTATGGCAGTTTCAAGATACCACAAATTTCTCTCGACAATGACATACTAACTTTTAGATAAATTTCTTTCTGGGATCGCCAAACAAATAACTGGTTCAATTGTCAAGGTCGAACGAAAGTTTCAGTTGATCGGTTCTATTCCTTATGCTTTGATTGTACATAGTTTTACCTCTAAAGATATAGGTATTGAATTACCACTCAATATTAAAACGATATAACCGTAAAGGCACGACTTCAATTGTTAGGCTTGTCGACAATGAGCGATAGAAAACATCCATACATTATTTGAGCGGATTATGACGTTAATACATTTCCAACAAAGTGTATCGTCAAAAAGTGAAATAACGAGGTGCTTATATGCTGACCTTTGATTACCTAATACTTTGCTAGGAAAACGAAACCTTTTAATGACAAAACGTAGCACGCAAAATGGTGGTGGCAAAATGGTGAAGGATACTAAATATATACTTTAAATAAAGTTAACTAATTAAGCATACACAACGATTGGAATAAATAGATATAAAATGATACTTTCGCAACAGAAGAATGAAGCCGCTACACTACCAAAACTAGGCTGAAAAATCTGTCATTTGAAGCACTAGAGGACCAGTAAAACCAGTTTTGAGTATACCATGCATGTTTGTGTGTTGGGAATATATCTACCTCTGCATTATGGAGGTAGCATCAAAAGTCGCCTTATTCATTATTTTTAGTGGAAATCGCACACGTTTGAACTCCACTACTGACAAATAGCGGCGGAATCAATTGGAGCATCATTGCTTTTTAAAGATAAATAATTGACTCGTTGTAACACTCGTAAGTTTCATTAAAAACGTTACCGGTAAGATGGCCTATAGTGAAAATTTCGTTAGGTGGGATATTTTAATGGTCTTAGATTCATTCTCAATTAAAAATAGAACGAAACACCAATTCTTAAGCATGTATTTCACGGCGTTGATAATTTAAAAAAAAGTAAAATGTAAATCGAGCAATGCGAACTTGCTAAGGCGCGGACTGTGGTTTATCATTGAGAATCGAAATCATGGACGAAAACGACAGATACAGGAATGAAAAGTTTTCCTGACCAGCGAGTAAACAATAGCGAAATGAGTTTGACTTGGAATGCAAGAAGTAAAAAATCAAATTTAACACAAATATACACAATTACGCCTAAAGATGAATCTTAAAATAAACCAGTGTCAATTGTGTATATATTTTCTATCCATCAAGAGAAGTCAATGTAGAAACCTTTTCCACAATTGCATCTTTAATATTAATAAAACGAAAAATTTCAATAAATGTATCATGTCAAATCTCGATTAGTTAGCGTTAGTCCTTCGTGTTAACAACAGTATGCGAGATAAAAATTGAGTAACGGGATATTACGATCAACATTAGATTCACTCTCCAATATTGTTACTACTCCTTAGCTCTTACAAGCTCATAATATATAGAAATAGAACAATACTCGCGTAAATCAATAAAACCACTGCAAACTGGATTTTATCGCTGGTATGCCTTTGTGAATAGTTTGGCTTGATTTGTGGCGCCAAATCGAAGTTTCTCAGACCACACAAAGAAAAACGGTTTAAAGAACAGTCTTATTCTCCTACTAGGAACAGAGAACCAAATTGTCATTTACAGCCAACTCAGAACTATGAATTTGATGGTTATTTGGCAAAGAAGCATCAATATACTATGTTGGTATAAAGCTGTGTAATAGAAGAATTAGTAAAAGCAATATAATTTACAGTGGGCAGATCGTACATCAAACACTTAGCTTCACTTTGTAAACTCTACATTGATAGATATTAAGGTAAATAGAACCAGACTATGGTGAATAGGTCACAACAGTTGGATAGATAAAAAAATACTGGAAAAACAACTTCATATTGATAATACTAAGAATAAAAGATGACACATTACCAGACAAGTTGATCAAAAAAATAAATGTACATAGCTCATGGTCAGACGAAACTAATTAAAATAATTCAATATCGTGAGGAGAAAGAAAGGAATCCACCGCGATGTTAGGGTCGATCTACCGAACATGTTTACGATAACCACCAAAACCAAAGTCTAATTATTAGCCTACACGAGACATAAGCGTTGTTACTAACAGGTTAATAGTGCTCATTAGCTTTGTGCAGTAGATCAGTTATGAGACGAGAAGCTACAAGCAAAACCTAATGAACAGATAAAACTCGTCAAACGTGTGATATAAGTTTGCTTTTTGCGACATTAAAATGACCATTGATATTATCCTCAGAGGGATAGACGAAGAGCAAAGGAAAATAACTGGGCTAAACCCAGACACCGTTTAGACCGCACATGGGATGCATGGACCGTATTTACACACTGTGCACTCAGGAAACGTGCCATCAGTGGCAGCGACGCACAATTTTTCTTTCACTAGACTAATCAGCAACTTCCCATAGTGTGTGACTCAAGATTTTGTAGCAAACTATAAATAATGATGACCTTCATGCTAAAGTTACTTAATAGTTTGTAGCTTATTACAATAGTCCACTGGTCTGGATTTGTACAATTAAGGGTCATTTTGAACCTTTTGTGATTCGCTCCAGCGTTCGAAAAGCATATACCCTTGCTTCTTACATGGTCACTTTTGTTTCTGATGTCGTCTTTGGTAATGACTCATTAACATTCAAGAAGTGGAGAGCAGCGGTGGTGGCCACCTTGTTAGTCTGTACAAAATGAAGGTGAATTTAAGAGAGCCATTGTTTCGCTCGAAATGTGTCAATACGGTGCGGCCTAAAGGTAAAAGCTTTGAACAAGATCGCTAAGGTTTCTTTTTGATCATCATCACTAGATCGTGCTGAACGGCAATCTACTGCCGGGCGTTGACACATTATTCCACCTAGGATCTCTGGTGACACCAGACAGATCAGGTTCTACCGAGACTTCCATGCAAACCACTAGAATCCGACGGCTTTTTCACCAGGCATGTAATCAAATGTCGTTAAGTCAAGTATACTGCGCATACTTTAAGATGGCCTATTGTTGATGTCGGTCACTGGACAACCTTATAAGATTTGGGTCATTTATATCTGTGCATCAGGTGGCAGCACTCAAGAGAGAAATTTACGAATAAACCAGCTCTAGTCAGGCACTATTTCAAGAAGCATCACTGTGACACCCGATTAAGGAAGGCTGATTGGGTTGATTGGGCCTCTGTTTGACAAGGACAATTAAATATCCTGTTCACCAAGCTACCGAAACAATTTCAATGGTTGATTTGTACCGAAGAATAGGTAATCTATTAATCACGTTGAGTAATATCATTTCTCCCCATATCGATTACTTGACCACACCTCACTGAACCCTGACTAGCCAAGTCACATTAAATGGGGAATATCTGAGGAAGTGCATCAGCAAACAGAGTATAGTGGAGAGGCCTGTTTATTTTCTTCTTATCGGTTTAGGCCTTCTGGTACCCATCTTTTATATATGTATGCATGTATATATGAAGCTAAATATTTTCATATTCAATTCATAGCTGAATTTAGTTTTAAAACATGGCTAATATATATGTATATATATATATATATATATATATATATATACTTAACATGGAGACAGGTATTAGCGTAGTTTTTTCTCAAAGGACCAATTGCTAACCAAGGTTGGTGACTCTTATTTGCTCAGGGCATCGGATTTGAATGCGCCTGTGGCCAAAATTGACACCGATAAAACAATAATTGATTGCGCGGGTGGTGGTACCAATGCTTTAAATCAAGTTTGCGAGCTTGAAGTAAACACCAACCCCATTGTATTTAACCAGTCTACGAACAACATAATAAAACACCGATAGTTGATTTTTCCTTCGTGTCTGACTCCTGTGTTTTTGTTCCGTTAGTAACTACTTTACACTAAGTGTAAACTGTCAATTAATAGCCTAACTCAAGGCTTCACCTTTGATAGAGTCACTGCATCAAAATAGCATTAGCAACAAAACTACTACCAATATCAATGAGAATTCGCATGGCCTACCGGTCATCAGGCCGGAAAATTCTAAATACTTTGTAAAAAAAATTATTAAGATTTCATCTGTGAATGCTAGTCTTGCCACAAAAAAAACAATTTAAGTCAAATAAAAACTACGGAGACAATTATCATTTATTGAGAATTATAATAACTACAAAGGTTAAGGCGAATATGAATCGTTACCTTTTTCTTTTTCTTCATCTTTCTATCACTGCTTGCGGAGCTGTCAGAGGAATCAGAAGAATCACTACCACTGGATTGTTCTCTTTTTGACTTTCGCTGGAAAAGCAAATATTAAAGTAGTCAAAATTAAGTTTGTTAATTTATCTGGCTGTAGATCCTACACACAAACAGGTCGTTAACCATGATTTGAGCAAATAATTGTATGTTAAACAAAATTAAATTAATCTATAGAACAAGTCGGACAGGCCATATCAGTTATTGCAGAAAAGTTTCGCTTCAGTATCACATCTATATCCAAATCCGTCATACTTATGAGTGGATCACACATGATCCATTTTATTACTACAAACCCGACTAAAAAATGGAGACCTAGTGCAAATTTACGATCTACCTACAAAAATGTTCACGGTTGTGCGGTATTAAATCATCAGCATTCGATACTCGTGTTTATTTTTATGATGATGACAGCGATAATTATGATGAAAGGAGAATGATTTATGAAGGAAAGGATCCAGTTTATATGGAACTAATTACCTGAGATACACATAGAAACCTGACAAAGTGGACTCTTATACAATAAATGTAGGTCAACTCAACTTTAAGTCAAAACGACACACATGCTATACTTGATTACCATCGCTGAAGACTGGACAAGACCGTTGATGTGATGGTTTGTATTTATGTGTAACTGGTTGAGCTATACCACTGGCGCTAATATTGTTAGTTTCCGCTTTCAAGCAGACCATTGAAGAGAGGTAAGCAACACAATTTCAATTCCTTACAAGGAATGGGTAGCCTAGTTGTCACGTAATGTCCACACATAACTATGACTTTTATTGTTATGCGGAAATAAAGTATCAGTATATTACGCTGGTTTAAATCTGTAGTAGTACTTGACTAGAAAACTTTCTTTTGCCATGATTAACCACACGTTTGATTATAAGTATTGCTCAAAATAAGGTATTGGATTTGGAACACGCATCATAATCATGTTCTGTTTTTCCGGGCGTAGACCAAAGTAGAACTAGTAAAGAAATTGAATTCCTTTATTCAAATATCAAAATGTGCATGCAGTTTCACCCTGATTGTCAAAAATTTTAATTTAACTTGTGAAGCAATTACCGACAGACTCGTCAATCACTTAAACTCGAGTGCACGAGTTTTTAAGAAGTAGGAGCAATGTTTTGATTGATTTTATATATCACGTGAAGTCAAATGTTATAACTAGAAAATAATTTCAGAGGCCAGACATGATTGGAGGTATCAGCAAGTCTGAGGTAGAAAAAAAGAGATAATCTAGCAAACGAAATTTGCGTACATCATAAACTCACCGACGACTCAGTGGAGGTGTGCTTCCTTTTCAGACAGCGAATGCTTGTCTCAATCAACGATAAAGATAAAGCGTTTTGATGCTTTACACTATTATCACCAACAAGATTTTCGTCCTCTTCTGAAGAGGAATCCGGTAATAGACCAGGGCCTTCAATTTTTCCGTCTTTGTTCCGCCCTGAAAAGCAATCCGTCGAAAGATGACCTACACATATTTGAAAAATAAAAAAATACAAATGGAATTCCTGGTAGCGTATTTTCATTTATCGAAAGAATATACAACATTTTGGCTTTTTGTTGAGGTATCTAAAGTGTGCCGATTTTTTTAAATATACGCTCTATACGTTTGTTCAGGTATTTCTGTATCAATTTAAGGAATTTTAAAAGAAACATGTTGCACGACAGGGAATAGATTATTTACCTTTTTCTCGAGCTGCGTTCAGAGATGTTTGCATCCACTGTCCATCTGATTTTTCCAGATTTTCCGACTTACGGATATGGAGGTCTTTTTCAATGGAAAGCACATCACACAAACAATTTGACAATCAACATGTCAAGTGGAAAATTTTGGTTTAAATCACTGTAATCTCACTTCGATGAGAGTACACATGCAGACAAATACACAAACTAATTTGACATACACTTACCCAATAAAAAACAATTTATGCTTAAGAGATCTAAGAACAAGTACAAATAGGGCAGTTTAAACCAAAATTTTCCACTTGACATGTTGATTGTCAAATTGTTTGTGTGATGTGCTTTCCATTGAAAAAGACCTCCATATCCGGAGGTCGAAATATCTGGAAAAAATAGGTAGACAGCGGATGCAAACATCTCGGAGTGCAACTCGAGAAAAAAGTAAATTTACGGAATACTTTTTCTGGGCACTTTTAAACATATATATCAATAAGAAACAAAAATTACCAATTGAAAAGCAAAAAATGTGTCGTTTTATGTCGATAGACTATTCATAATGATAAAAATTGATGCTGAATTATTGGCACTGGTAAAAACACCATCAGGAATATGACACTATGAAAACATGGCGAAAAACATCGGTCAAAAGAAAAAATCAAATAATAAAACTATACACTTATTTTAAAGCTTATTTATTGGTCATAATTCGACATAATCAGGGAAAGTGCGGCAAACATCACATAAATGATATGTAAAAAGCAGTATTTGATTGATGCCACAACGGAAAGTACGATGTCTGAGTTGCATAATAAATTACAACACAGATACAGTTTAAATTAAATAGAATTCTCATATATAAATATATTACAAATGATCTATTAAAAAGAAGTCTTAGTGAATTCTGCACAATAAATAACAGAGAATAAAGGTGTTTACCTCGTATACCACATCGTTGACAGACAGTGTTAAGAATAGCACCCAGTTGAATACGATCCTGAGATGGTCCTCCGCTGCGTTGTTGACGTCTGTATTCAATTTTGCTGTTTTTGTTGGAATTTGTGAGAATAAATACATATAAAATTGTACAGTTACACTAATGAATTAGACGAATAAGAATAGGCGCCAAGAATATAATGATTTACAGTAACGTCAATTTCAAGGATAACATATTCTATCTCATATGCAACACACTTTCTAAAATAGGATAGAATTAAGTTCGAAGCATCATTTGCTTTAAAAGACAAAATGGTGGCATCGTCATGTATTTACTGTATATTTCATAAAATTGCAATTGTATATCAAATGTTCCGCACCTAGTAACAAATTAGTTCGTTTTGTGCTTACTGGTGACTCATTAGTAGGAGCCGGTATTACGCCCTATACCCAATATATATTTGGTAAAGGAACATCGGACAACTGGATGGTACGATATCTTATACGAAGGTGCATACCAACAGTGGTGGAGTTAACGTCATATGAAGTCTTCGACTTTGCGACTCCAAAGCCAACACACTATAGATAAAATATAACGAGCCTGTAAAGTATACTTACATTATAATTGTCTAGTCGGTACATGGTACCAACAAAATGGATAAAGTGATATATCAGTTATCGCATTTCGCGATAATCATGAAATAATTCATTTAAATATATAATAGTTATATGCAGTTTGTTGCGAGTTATTTATAAGTTTTTGTGAACCTAATAAACAAATTCATTAGGTATAGCCTGCAAATTAGGAAATACTTAGTATAGTGATGCGTAAAATCACAATAAAATTATATTTATCAAATATATTTAAGAAGGCTTATTTTTCGTCAAATCCATCTGAGCTTAAATTTCTAGTTCTTTACATAGCAAATGAAATTATAGGTTTAGCTTAGCATTCCTGCTTAGATTATACAACAAAATCAAAATTTAAAACACACGCAAAACGCAGACACACATATATATATATATATATATATATATATATATATATATATATATATATATTGATTTCGATTTTCTAATTTTCTTATTTTTTTTAAAATATAAGAACAAAACGTACTCCATGGAATAATATTTATTAATAAACCTTATTTATACCAGTATCTACAGCCATTGTTCTGGATTCGTTAGTATATTAATTCATCTAATTCCACTGTACAATTGTCGTAACCAATCAATTACAATGAAAGCGATGACACAACAAATGACGTTACGCAAATGTAGTGGTCTAAATTGCGCAAAACAAAGGCTAGCATAACGAAGAGGAGATTGGTTACGACAAATGTACAGCGGGATTGAATGAACGAATATACTAACGAATCCAGAACAATGGCTGTAGATACTGGTAGAAATAAGATTTATTAATAAATGTTATTCCATGGAGTACGTTGTTCTTTATATATATATATATATATATATATATATATATATATATATATATATATATATATATATATATATATGAAAACAAGGTACATTAATTAATCAAGTGTATGTTTACTGTGGATTATGACCATCTTAATTCGAGAATATTTAACTGCACATGGCAATCTTTCAGGTATAATCTTCACCGGTTCTCATTTGATTAATTGAGAGCTACAATTTAAATCAAGATTGTTATCTTGATGCAAATATTAGTCCCATTATACATACATAGATTTGGCAGTATAAGTTAGGCGTTTTATAATTTAGATAGGGCAAATAATCCAGTAGACCGGTTTCGTCCTTTTTGAGATTGGTGGATTTTGTTTTCTAATAAAGTCGAATGTTTGTTCATGCTGATCCAATCGACGGACGAGTTCATCTTGTTTAATATAAAGGGCTTCGAGCATTAATAATAATAATTAATGAATTTGCATATATTTTAGATAGCATACATTTTGTACGTATGAAAATCAATTGCTTAACCACCAACAACCGGACGATTGTTGCAAATAAATAAAAATAAAACTAAACATCAGACTAGTTCTCACTTACATAAGTAAATAAAAACCGAGAAAGGGCACAGGTTAAAAATTTTAATGAGCGGTTAAGTATTCTCTAAATAAACGCGTCATTATCCAATCTAAATATACTCTCGATTTCTCATTGTTTTCTTCGCCTAAAAATATCCTTTTTAATATATAAAGCAAAGAACAATGAAACTTACATAAACATATATATTTCACCGATTTACATTTGTTCAACTTAAATTTTTCATTTGTTTATTTAACTGGGGAATGTATAGCAACTCAACACTCCTGCTATGCGCAGTTAGTTTTAATCTGTACCTTTAACAAATACACGGAAATTCTCCTCATTGGTAATATTTCTTGCAAGCATAGCACTCAGATATCGCAGAAGTGTTGTCTCATAAAATAGAAACTGCAAATCATCTAAGAGACCATGAGGTCATCTTTATTGAGCAACGCCTCAGCAGTAATCACCACGGATACTTAAGCTATTAAGCCACGTTCCTTTTGACTCAAAATCACACAAATCGCTTAAACCACGGACCAACGCACTGCGCACTATTGTTAATGAAAGAAAACTCTATATTTAGTTAGTTTTCGTCTTACACGGACATCCGTTAATATCACTTTAACCTAAAATTCAAATAACCAGTTCCAATAAGTAATTACAGGGCAGATACCATTCCAACTGAGTATTTATTACATTAAATTGCCCTGGTAGAATTTGACATTATATATTTGTTAGTGTGTTGATAGTAAAAAATAAATGTTGCATAGGAAGGTAATGCATTTCATCAATTAGCTTTGTTTCATCTTTGCTGCGCATTTACTATAATTTTCGTGGACTCGGCTCAAATGGGGCACATTTTCTTTAACCTTGAAACTTATCCATTTTACCATCCAAGCTGCGAAATAAACATAAAATTTCAATTAGATACTCATTTATGTTTTTTGGTCAGTCTCTCCTTCATAGGGCAACCATTACAACTTACAAGAATTACCGCGAGTTGTGCTTGAGCCGGATAACATTTACTTAAGAGACTTATAATATATATATATATATATATATATATATATATATATATATATATATATATATATATATGTGTATATGCTAAACATAACATAAGATGGCTTTTGCTTTACTTGGCAAACCCCCCATAGTAACAGCAGCAATCGTGCCCTCGATAATTTGGTTCAGTCAGCTACTTATCTTTGACGACATAAAGTCTACTTAATGCACGCAATTACCTTTTTTATACCAACTTAGGATTATAAATTCTTCATCCCAGGTGACACCAGTTTTTGTTACATCCAGTCTAAATTTCAGACAAGTAGGCTCTGATCTCTCACTATAAGACTTAAAGCATTCCAACTGACAAAATCATAATGACTTACAGTGTCATGACCAGAGTTCATTATACCATAATGAAAATGTAAAAATTTGATTAGCTTTTCTCATCTTTTTGCCTTTTTACGCACTGCCAAACTAAAATCAACAGGCAGTGCTCTGCTACAAAACGGACAATCCACAGAAAATGCACGGACTATGCAATTATAACGAATAGCAGATTTTACATCTATAAAAAATGAAGTACATAAACGCTTCTTGATTTCGCGGATGGTGATAACAATTCTTTAAATCAAGTTTGCGAGCTTAAAGTAAATATCAATCCTATTTTATTTAACAAGTCGTCGAACAACAACAAACCTACTGTCAGTCTCCCGTACTGACGCTTTTCGACCTTCTACGATGATCATCAGAGTACGACGGCGAATTGACCAGTGATGATCAAACCACATTGCATTTCATATAGAAAGCAAAATTAGATAAGCGTTTCGCACCTCTAGTGGTCTCGCATAAATTGTACTTAACTGGAAATGTCCGCTGCACAATTGCTATGCAGTTACGAATATTAACATTTTGCAGGTTTTTCTAAATATATAAATAGGTAATATAATTAAACAATGAATGATTGCGCGGGTGGGGGGAACAAATTTTAAAGCAAGTTTGCGAGCTTGAAGTAAACACCAAACCCATTGGATTTAACCAGTCGTCGAACAACAGCAACGGTAATACGTTTAAACAATAATTGATTGCGCGGGTGGTGGTAACAATTCTTTAAATCAAGTTTGCACGCTTGAAATGAACACCAATCCCATAGCAACGGTAGTTTTGCTATGTTGTTCTACCCCTGATTAAATAAAATGGGATTGGTCTTTACATCAAGCTCGAAAACGTGATTTAAGAAATGAAGCGCTGCCAGTTTTGAAACAGCTTTAAACTGGCTGATAGTGTTAACTGAAAAGCAACAGCGTTGTGCGCGCGATAGGCCTAAATGAAAGGTAGTTAAATGGGTGCACTCCAACTACAGCGTTGCGGTAATTTGGCTTCATCTTTTCACAAAACACTAAAAACGAAAAATCGTGCAAACTGCATAAAATTCGCTTACCATTGTTTGTTTGACGTCTTGTGGATGTGAACTACTTTATAATGTTCAGGAATGGAAAAGTCAATGATGCCTTCTATTTTGACCTTTACAAAATAATAGGTCCGCTCAGAAAGGTAGAATTACCCAAAGGCCAGTCTCTGCATTCATTTATATATACATTAACAGACAGTAAGATCTCCCACACGATGGCTCCTAAAACGGCATTTTACAACAAGGGTAATTTATCAGGCTACTCAAGTGGGCCATGCTTGCCACTAAGTTATCGCCTATTAGTAATTATACAGGTGTCGCTTTGTTAGTAAAGAAGAAATGCAGTGTAACCAAGTATTCAATACTGCGAGTTTTCGTACCAGAACGCAATAAAAGCAGTCTACTTCTGCTGCGACTTCATCCATGTACCGTAGGTGCCTTGGTAGCCGGATGGTTTAGGGGTAATTATAGAGTGGTCTTCTTAACACAATTGGTCCTTCTGGACTTCATGAGGGAATCATATCATATCTAATGGTGACTTGGAAGATACGAACGGCTGCTAAATTTTATTCTCGCCTATTGCCACCAGACGCCCAGCTGAGAATTAACTGGATAAAATCGATTAAATTAGCCAGTTCATGAAGCTTTCAATGTTGTGGCAGCTGCGGTAGACATTCCTTTAACTCAGAGACGTGTGCAATTGGATCGGGTGCCTAAAAGATACGACGACGATTAAAAATACTGTGACAGTTTTTCCAGCATAACACTGGAAAATCGGAACTACAAACATTGGAAGTACGGGTGTGTCGAAATTGACAAAATCGAGTCCTGAATAAAAGGCATGATATCTCGTTTTTAGCACGCGTTCAAGTAACCAATCTAAACGATGCAAAACGTTAGTTGAGGATAAGCATTCGAGATTTTTCTCAAGCATGTTTCGATAACAATATTACCAAAGAGAGCAATAAAAGCAATAAGTGAACTTACGAAAGAAGGAGGTTATTTGGATCGTTATCTGTGCCAGTCGACTGGTTAACCAATCGCATGCTGAGACTCAATTTTCCATGCTAAAATAGATGTTATTAACAATAATGTATACAACTTAAGTCCTAACGAAACATATATGCACACATGCAATGTATCCATAATTTAACAAATGTATATGCTACAGAACATGTAAACAAACTGGCTCGATTATTAGAAACTCATCGAAAAAAATTTAAAGCACAATGCAATTTTCGTTATTATCATAAAACAAAATAACCCAAAAAGTCCAAATTTTTCAACACTACACTGAAGGGATCTTTAAACACGATTGAAACCTTCAATTAAATCCGGATTCCACTGATAAAACTAACGTTTCCCTCATTCTATAATTTTGCCACTTTTGGTGACTAAAATATATTAAACAGACAAAATCAATTTGAAATTGGCTTTCTTTAATTAATGTGTCTAAGGCTAGGACATATTTTTAGTCTCAATATAGAGTCTAACAAAATAAAATAGTGCATAATATTAATAGTTAAGTCGGGAAGTTGTGCAAGGAAGTATCATGATGCATTGGAGGAAAGCAACATTCACGACAGGATAAAATAAGTTATTATGTTTTAATCGATGGATTGCTTTTCAGATTTTAAAATCAACACAACAAGGACTTTTTCATTTTGATATATTCCTTAAAAGGAATTCGCGTTTGCGTAGTGCTTTAATCGTTCGAGCTGATACAAAAATTGACGATGCGGGAAATTTGATAGCACTCGTAGGTTGGTAAGATCTTGATTCCTTTACATTTTCAGGTGCAAAGCTTGCCCTTAAATTGATTGATTGGTTCTCACCGGTCTCGTGACTCTGAAGCCGTCCTTACACTGCTTGTTCAGAAATATTTCTGAATTAAGATTAGCCGATTTTTTCCGAATTTTCGGGACTTCATTTCCAGTCTCATCCTCAGGGTTGACACCATACTCACACTTGCCACAAATTGTTTTTCTTTGAGTATAGCATCATCCCTGAAGATGAGACTAGAAATGAAGTGCAGAAAATTCTGAACTGATTCGGAAAATCGTAATTCACAAACGTTTCCAGACAAGCAGTGTAAAAACGGCTTCAGATTCACGAGACCATTGGGAACTCATAACAGAACAAGCCGTGCACCTGGAATTGTAACGGAATCAAGATTTTATCGACCTACGAATGCTATCAATTGTCCCGCAACCATAAATTGTGGTATCATATCGAAGGCCTTTTTTGATGTTTTAAGCGCGCATAACGTAACATGCGTGGTACTGATAGTACTTTGCAATTCAATAACTGAAATAAAATCTGCCAACATTGTGTACCAACTTAGCTGTTTCACGAATCCAATAATCTTTTAGTTTTTAGGCTATTTAATGTTCCTCTTCTGAAGTGCCGCACATATCATCAAAGGCATGTCCCTACTCACAGAAATCGAACCTTTTTTCATTTTAAAAGAAAGCTTTTAAACGTCTACTTAATTTAGAAGGGAATTACCCATTTATCGGGGAGACCTTTTCGCCATCACACGATTATCTCTTTTTTGTTATCACATCTCCAGATCTCGCATTCTATGCGGCTTCGTTATTTCAACGCATTTGTTGGTTTCCATGATTACTTAGAGTTCTTCAGTCTCATTTGCGGGTAACGAGTTCAATTTACTATAGTATTTATTACCACTACGCAAAAAAAATCAAAAACATGGTTTGCCTAACTAGACTAACATAATTTATTAAATAATATGGTGGTAAGTTGATGATTGAAAGATAGGATTAATCTGAGTTTAGATATGCATTAGGAAGTTTCTTGGCTAGAGAAACCAGCTTAACAATTTCCAGATATATCTGATGATTTTATATGATCTTACATTGGTTTACATGCATAGAATTAGTACCTATTAATATATGTACAGAAATTTGCAATCATAACGTTAGTAATTTAGCAAAATTACTCATCTAAACAAGAAGGGTCAATTGAATTTATGATTATTTTTACCTAGTAATATTATTACAGGTGTATTTAGCCATAAATTAGTATACGAGTAAAGATCTGCTTATATCTATGCATTCATATATTTACGCGTATATATGCATTGAATAAATACAATAATTGGCTAAATGTTGATAGTAAACTATCTTAATGTTAATTCTATAGGTTATAATTAGTAAATTTAAAAAACGGAAAAATAAATCCGAAACACTCGTCAGCACAACATGCCAGTATAAGTGATAAAATTAGAAATACGAACGCCTCATGCACGTGTTAAATTTCAATTCAAACCACTCAGATTGTACTCCGGATAGACTTGTTTAATAAAATTTATTGTCATACTATTTAATAGGAGCACGTCACGCATGTGCTGTGTATGTGTATATATAACTAAAAAGATTCATTTAAACATAATTTATACATATGTACGTACATATAAATGAAACTGCATTAAATGGACATTAATTTATCCTTTGCATGCGCCAGACTAATTATTTATTCTTAGCATTTAAAATGCTGTATTACTAGAAGGATCTCAATAGGTAGGGTAGAGAAAAGACACAAATATTATACAAGAAATTAAGACGCTCAATTAAGATAGGAAATAAAAAAAGTGATGACTAGATACGAAATTTTTTATAAATTATTTCAAGAAATATATTGGAGAAAGAACAACTGGAATCAGTACTGCGTTATTCAAAACGCAGATCAGATAATTTCGATCAATTCAGTCTCACAAATTTTTCATTCTTTTATGAAAAGTTATTTACTACGTACGTGAGTAAAATACGTAGATAAAATATTTCTCGCTGTCATCTAATTACAGAAAAAAATTAATTTCCAGCTTTTTTGTGTATTCAGAAAAAAATTTGAAGTAAAGTTTTCGTTGAAAATCATCTCATAACAATACAGGTATTCGACAAGAAAAACGTTGCTCAGGCACGTGTAAATATGCATACATAAACGAAGATCAGTTTCATGCAAAGTAGGCTTCAATCGATCCATGGTCCGTACGCACTATGGGGCGTATTATATATCATTGTTAACTACGTGGCTCCATCAATCGTTTGCCCTCTTATTTCTCCTGGAGCTTGTGCATGTCGATAAGGAAAATTTAAGCAACTATCAGCAAAGTAATGTGTGCATCATAGTCTGCATGGAAGTGTGTGAAAGCTGTATTCGATTAGTAACGAGTAGGTACTAAATAAGATTGAGAGGACCACTGGCAAGAATCCACCAATCAGGATGCGGCAGTTTTTTTTCCCTAATTTCTGACATATTTCAACTAATTTCACTAAACGAAGCGGGGTAAATTGCATCTGTAGGTATTACAAAAGTGCACGAACAAGGAGAACAGACAAGGAGAGCCGAAATACTGTTATCGTACGGTTGCTAGGTGAAGGAAGCTGACCCCAGTCTTTTTACTGTTAATGTGTTTTAATATTAAACAACGTTCGTTGATAAGAAATTAAGCTTACAAATGAAATTTATGGGGTAGGCAATCATCCGCAATTTCGTTGAAAAAACCGGATAAGCTGAGTGATTGTTCACCAAAATTAAAGCATCAACTAACTGCATGTAACGCCAGGAATACAATGGTAATATGAAGAAAAGTGAGTTGATGAAAGACATGCAATTCTATAAAATCACTTCGATGTTGCTGGTTAATTTAAGAGATTAGTTTGCGCATTAATGATCATTCCGAATCATACCCACATTAGCCAAGAGGTACCTGCACGGGCGCAAATCGACGGAAGACCAGCGGCAAACAGGGTCCTCTAGACCAGCCCGGTTAGGTTTTCCTTAATGTGATAGGCTATTCTAGAACCAACAAAGTGTGAAATGAAAGGCTCACAGGGCACAGCGGAGAAGTTGGAACTGATCATCGATCAATTGATGGGCTTCTATACTATTTTGTCTTATATTCCTCACCTAAATATATAGTTTGTATGGGGCATAATACCGGCTCTTACTGATGAGTCGCCATTATATACGAAACGAGTTTGCACATGCTATTATAACTTTCGACCATGCTGACTATTGTTACACTCTCCTGATCCTATTTGAACTAATTTGTTACTAGGTGCGCAAAACCTAATATACAACTGCAACTAATGGGCTTATCTGAGTGAAAAGTGTTATTTGCCACCTTTGCAGTCAAAATGAACCTAAAAAGTTTAAAACGTTAACCGTAGACTAGATGATTTGCGAACCCAACATGATATAAATCAAATACAGTTCTCGACAGATTTCCGAAAAATAAAATTGTCTTGGTACTTTTTCTACAATCCATTTCGTGAAATTTTCTTCATTGGAGAATATTTAGGCGCGCATACTCGCTGGACATGGTCTGCTTTAAAAATAAAATGATAACTCTTGTTTATATATGTTTTGTTCCATTTTATTCAATGAAAACAGACTGGCGTGCATTTGTCCATAAATGTTAACTTGCACAGATGTAATAACATACACAAGTTTACCAAAAGGAAATTAGTCAGAACTTATCAATTTAACCACAACCACGCCAGACATTAATTTTTTTCTAAATGGTGTCATATTACGCATAGATAATATAATTTTCAAATTTATGTTTGGACAGTTTGTTTCGAGAACTTGCTAACGGCCTAATCAAATCGCCATTTAGTCA